>OV725082.1:34505765-34721357 GCA_928085145.1 Nezara viridula
TGATCGGAACATTAGGTTTGCGGGACTGCTAACATAAGCCAAAAAAAAAGGAAAGCATTGAGATTTTAAAGTTACAAAAAAAAATCTCTGTCTTTTTCATCCTCTCTTTCTAAATCTACCTAGTGCATCCAATCCTTCCAGTCCAAAGTCCTTGGAACAATAGTCGATGCTCCTTTCTATGTTACCAATATAACCTTATACCATTACCTTAATATCCCATTTGTCCTAGACCTAGAAAGCAAAATTCTCCAAATTTCACCAGAACCTTACCTATTATCCGAATCCCTTTGCACAGTCAAGAAGGCTAAAACGGCAGTGGCCCCGCGACCTTTTATAGCTTGTAAATATTGAAGTTCTGGCAACGGCCAGATTCTTCACTCACGATATAAGTGTATGGGGTGGCTAAAGCACTCTCGCTCAATTTCCACTGGGTTTAGCCCCAGTAACGCTGTTGAGAGAGAAGTGCAGGGATCGCCTGGTGTAATGCTTTTCCCACCACAGTTGGAGGGACAACTTTTGCTCGGAGTTCTCTCGCCTGATTATAAATAGTTTATGTATGTGTTCTTGTTTATTTATTTATTTTTTAGGTTATTTTAAACTTATTTATTGTATATATACATTATCACCGTTGTACATAGAGTGTGAATGTGATCTATGAACACTATTATAAATATCCTTTGAGACAGATAGTTATATTTTCTATAAACATAAAAATAAAAAAAATATATACCTAGTACATCTATCATTCCAATTTAGGAATGTTTGCATGGCGGAAATATAGACATGAAAACAAATAACGATATATTGTATTATAAAACAAATGATAGAGGGGGTTAGAATTATAGAATGGCGTGAGTCGATTTTGCTTTTTATCCAGAAAGTGGATTTTATAAATGAAATTACATATGACATATGCATTTTATGGACATATAATTACAATATATTCAACTTATCAATCTAACACTCCCTTACAAATTGCCTTTTGAACGAATATTGAGTTGTGTTAAAGTGTTTAAACATTCAATCGTGTAATATTAGTGTTTGTTATTATACCGGGAACGAAACTAACTTGTATAGCTCAGCGACACGCGGGGCCACATGTCACTTAAACTGTCTCAATATTCATGATTGAGTAGAGGTACTTTAGTTTGATAGTAAAGAATGGCTCTACCCGGTTTGCCTTGAAGGAACTGCGAGTGAAATGAAAAATTTTCCTACGGAGCCAAAGCCAGAGAGAACGGAACTATTACTAACTTCGAGAAATTCATTGCTACTGTAGTTTGAGATGAGATCGGCTTATTAACTACAGAAATCAAGGAAGTAATAAATCGAAAAAAAATCTGAAGAGCTGTGCCTGATTTGGCATTAAAAATAGAAAATAAATAAAACTATGACTTTAGTGCTATCACTTACAGATTCATTCTCCAGGATTTGCATTACACAACATGAGATGAATCTCAAAATTTGTCCTAATAAACGTCAAATTAATTAATATGAACTTAAAGCTTGTCAAACGAGAAAGTTTTCCTGTAAGCGAGTGAAGTGTAGTACAGCTGAAGGATGTTAAAAAAGAATCACAAACTTTTTTTAAAAATTAAACTTAGCTGTGTTTGTTCGCCAAATAATCCTCTTTAAATAGTTTTAACAATGACGAAATCTACTTCCGTTTAAAGTAAATTTTGTCTGGTTAAGTATAGAGCAATGTTCAGTTACTTAAATCAATTTTTTTTTTTTTTATGTTATCGCTTTCTATTGAACAAAAAACGAGACTAGCTTAAAAAAAACATAAATCTTAAATTTCTTACTTTTCATGCTACAAATCGGGCATTTTGTACAAATCGGGCATGAACTTTTTTTGTAGATCTTGGTGTCTACTATCAACCATTTAAATATTTTCCTCTACTTACGGGACACCCTGTACCTGTATAATGAATCGTTAGAAAGCTGAAGAATTAAAAAAAAAAATAATATCTAACTTATGATGTCCTGGAAGGTAATGGAAATTGACGAAAAAAATATGAACAAAAATTTAAGAATACTAATAGTATTCAACATAAACCACATGTTTTCAAGGAAATTAACTGAATGTTCCTAACTAAATGCAATAGTCCTTGGTACAGACCACTATTTATCAATTTATTAACATCCAGCTGAAACTTAGTAAATAGTTTCATCTCATCGAAACCTACAAATATTTTATTTGCGAAAATTTTCGGCGCGTTTTCAATGTGGAGTTCGGCAAACTTTGTCCATTTAATTAGTTACTAAAAACTCATAAATACTCATTTATGTTCCACTTGGATCATAAGATGATTTGATCACAAAATCGATAAAAAAGGTGGCCTTTAAAAAATATTAAATATTAAAGGGCTGTTTGGCGTGACCTAATTTTGGCGTGACACCCCCAAATTTTCAAAATAACGAGGTTCTATAGGACAAACGACTCAATATTTTTGAAGGCCACCATTTTTCTCCATTTTGTGTTCAAGATATCTTACAATTAAAGTGGAAAGCAAATGGGTATTTACGGGTTTTTAGTATCTAATTAAATAGACAAAGTTTGCCGACCTCCAGATTGAAAACGCTGCATTTCAGAGAATTTTCGTTAGCAAAAAAAAAATAAATATTTTATAATAGAATGATGCCGTTCACGAAATTTCAGACAAGTGATGATAATTTAATAAAAAGAATTCAGAATCCCGGGCTATACCTTTAATTCTAGATTTGTTGTTTAATATCTATGGCTTCTTGCTAGTGTTGCCCAAAATAGGTCTTGGTCTTGCACTTTGCATGACCAAGACCAAGGATGCCTAGCTGTTGCAATAACAAGACCAGGACTGAAAAAAAAATAGATTTTTTAAATAAAATTTAAGGGAAAATATTTACTAATAGTCGACAATCTTAGTTAATATATGTTAATAATTGCTATGACCAATATACTTTTGCATTTAAATGCTCTAATTTTTCATTCGGTCTATGTTTGGTTTCACCTTTCTAAAAAAATACAGCAATATCTCTATAGTAATAAGCTAATACTGTTGCGAGACTCTTGCGCAAGACCAAGAGCATAAACAAGATTGAGTTTGAAAGACCAAGACTCTTCTCGGTCTAGCATTTGGGCAACACTACTTCTTACATTTAAAACGCTTTAAATTAACGTGATTTTGCCAAAGTCGGGGAAATATTTCAATAGCACATGAGCAAACATTTAATAGTTTGACTTTATCTATAGTTATATCACCTGAATGTTAAAGGAACTTTTTCTCTTCATATCATATGTGATAATTGGTATATTATTTTCCTATTTTTTGTCGTACTCAGTCTCTTTATGGAAAAGTTATCTTCGAAGCAACAGACTATACCGCTAGCAGACTCTATTCCCGGAAGACTGTTCGAAACTAAAATTAATTGAGCAGAAAATTGAAGGTTCTTTTTCCTCCCGTTTAAAACCGGCGTCAGCTACCCTTTCGTCACGGTGGGGGCTCGTGTTATGAGCTGTAAAGATAACACAAAAAAATTAGCAGCACTCATTATTGATTACCGGCCTGCCCCCGTTTTCGAAAATTAATTGTTATCGAGTGGTGGTGCTATTCTCGTTCGTTCACATCGTTCACCAATCGAAGGACCTCCACCTGTCTGTGAACTTCCATACCGAGCAGGGCGGCAACACCTGAACGAAATTGGTTAATCGGAGAGGTAGATGATTGGTTTCCTGTGCACTGAGTCTTGTTATCCTCCCAATAGGAATCCCTCTTCCGTTTGATCCACTCACGGGGACTACTAATTTATCGCGCTGGAATGTTGGTGTGAAATGCGTTTGATTTAGTCATCTATCATTGGCTGATAATTGAGTAACAATATATATGAGCCTTTCAGTCAACAGAATGATTAACTCTAATTTAAACATTTTTGATTAAAGTCATTTTATTGATATTTCTCGTTGGAAAATTTATATCTATACAGACAGTGAGTGAGTTGATTCAAAAGTAGATGATTGCATTGTTAGTGCACAGTGAGAACTGTGAATAAAGGTTTAAATTTTCTCACTTGAAATATCACTTAAATTAATACTAAAGTATATAATAAAGTGAGAATAATTAATAATAAAGTGATTCAACTTACTCACTGCCTGTCCAAATATAGATTTTCCAACTAGAAATATTACTTAAATTAATAATAAAAAATCTTGAAATTAGAGTTAGTCATTCTGTCAACTGAAAAGCTGCAGTATTTACACCTGATAGGAAACCTAAAATAAGTCTAAATTCATTTAATTTATTTTTTCGAATCGAAAAAATGATTAACCTAAACAATTAAATTTATGTTGATGTGTATTGATCTATAACTAGTGTTGCCCAAATGCGAGACGGAGACGAGTCTTGGTCTTGCAAATTAAGTCTTGGTCATGGTCTTGGTCTTACGTAAGATTCTCGCAACAGTATTGCAGTTACTTATGAGCTTATTACTATAGAAATATTCCTGTAATTTTTTATATAGGAGAAACTCATCTAAGCTGGAATGAAATAGAGAAGTTAAATGCTAACGTATATGGGTATTACCAATTATTACGATGTAGTAACTAAGATTGTCTAGTTTTAGTAACTATTTTGCCTTAATTTTTAATAAAAAATTGATTTTTTTACTAGTCCTGGTCTTGAACTTGCAACAGTTAGGCGACCAATTTTGGACAACACTATCTATAACTCCTATATATTAGTTGATAAATATGGCTCCAATAACGATAAAGATCCTATAGGACTTAGAAATCACTATTTGATACAAAAACATCAATTATTTTTAATTTTCAATAATAATAAATTATTTGTAAGTTATTATTAAATAAAGCCTATTCACTAATAAATTACATTATATTAAGTTAAAAAATATAGCAAATTAGAAAAACTACGATTCAATAAAACATTTGACTGTTCGTCAATTATCTGATATTTTCATTAATGTATTATGCTGCATAGGTTAGAATCATAATTTAGGTGCCATAGTAGGCGTATGCAGGTTAGCATTAACATGTAAGGTTTAGCTTTAGAGCGAAACATATAATTATATATTTTTTTAAATTTAAATTTACATTAATTTATTATAATAATTAATTTTAAATTTATTTAATATCAATATTTTTTTTTTTTTACTTTTATATGCAATTTTCTTAAAATTTATGAATCTTCCGTTTTTATAAGGGACCAATATTGTAATTTCGATTTATAATGTTAGTATTTGAACTTTATGTATGTGCGTATTACAGATAATAACAAGCATGTAACATTTTATATTCATGTGAATATTTTTATGTTACTATTACTTTTTTTAAAGTTATGGTGCTTTCTCATGTAAGTTTGTAACATAAATTATCTTTTATCATTTAAATCATTACGTACAAGAGAAAAAACATTATACGCAGTATGCATTTCAAGGGCATGGAACTTGTATGCTGGAAAGGAATTATCTTTGTTATGGGTGCATCGTAAAAGCAAAATTCAAAGAAAAATAAATTGTATGTATATTTATATACACTTGTGCACTAGCGGATCCAGGATTCAATTTTGGAGAGGGCTTCAGCCCGGAAGATTTTTTATTTTTGTATATATATATATATATATATATATATATATATATATATATATATATATATATATAACGATAATTACTTAGGAAAAACAGAAAGATACTAACTACCTACATGAAATAGTGTTTAAGTGATTCTTAAGGTCCTATGAAATTTAATTAAACCAGCAATAATACTTAAAGACATAATTTTTCAACATAAAACATGGTTTTATTTTACTATTTTGGGAGGGGGGCTTCAGCCCGAAAACTCCCTCTTCCCCCCGTAGATCCGTCTGTACACTTGTGTATATATAAGAAGATTCCGAATCTCCTTGATGTATCGAAAATGGATTGAAACGTGGGGACGGGTACTTTTACAATATTATTTCTAACAGTCCGTTCTTTAGGCCGCTCTTCAGAAATGTATTGGTAATGGATTTTATATAGGGCCACGTTTCTATATATTTTTCTCTCTCCATTTTCCTAATGTAGATTTTCTTTTCTTTTTTTTTGTTATTTTGAAATTTATTATGTTTGTTATGAAATAGTTTGTAGTATTTTAGTTTTGTGAGTGAATAATAATTTCATAAATTAACTAATTACGTCAGAACTTGATTATTTATGTTTCGTATTCAATATTACTGTTATAAAGCTCCCTAGGATTTGACCATATCGTTATTGTTAGTGAATGTAACAATAGTACATGTTTATTATATTTGTGCTAAAGGCAACATTTTGCTGTCTAAAACTGCAGTTTACTACTATGGAAAATAGCAGAAGGAAATAAAATATGAAATCATACTAATAAATCATAAGGAAAAAACCAGTTTTTATGTTCTTCTGTAAAAAAAGTTAATTTTTACATGCGCCCTTTTACATTAGCAGTTGCGATATCTGTATTAAACGGATTGATAAAGATTTTTTTTTTCATTTGGTAGTCGTCATAGTTTTTACTACTAATCATACATATAAGATTTCTACTAAAAAATAGGTGACTTTTTTTTTCTTCAGGAGTAAATTTGGTATTCGAGTAATGTGTATAAGTCGAAGTCTTCAGATGGAAATATTTCTTTTTAGTTTACTTTTTTAAGGAGCGGGGTAGCTCAGTGGTAGGGCACTGAGCTTCCAATGCAAAGGTCCCGAGTTCGAACACCGGCTCATGGCAGAAAATTCATTTATCTGTTTCATTGGCCGTGGGGCGACCTTGGGTCAGGAGTCCCTCCTGGGGCACACCCAGCCTCTATAAAGCGGGTACCCTTAATTAAATAATTAATTAGGGAGGAAAACCTGGCGGTTGAGCGTGATCTCGGTCAAATCACCTTGCACAACCGTGGACCTAGAAACAGTGCTTTACCTAAATAGTACTGAACCCCAGACCCTTTATGGGTTGTAGTGGTACAGGTTTTTTTTTTTTACTTTTTTAAAAATATTTGTTTATGCTGTATGTCATGGTGAATTGGAATTAGTGAAGAAAAACTTTTCGTAAAGTTTGAAAAGCATGTTTACTGAATTTTATGATTACTTAGATATTTGTTCAGTTATCGTTAGTGTGAAACACGATAAAAAAAAATATATATATATATATATATATATGTTGTCCTATTAGGGTGCCAATAAAACTATGATGTTTAAAACAACAGCTAAAGCTCGAGTAGTTCCGAACCGATTGGAGAAACAGAAGTATATGCTTATGATTATATGCTTACTGAAGTATATGAAACATAGACAGATCATAAATACGGCAACCTACGTTTCAGTAATCCTGGTTCATTGTTTATATGTAATTGAATAATAGGTAAAAATAAAAACCTCTTTTGAATTGATTTTTAATATTTTTTTTTAACTCTTAATTCACGGACCGTTAAGGATTTCATTTGTTTTTATATATTAAGCTTGTTTTTAATAACGCCTTAAAGACTAAGGTATGATATTGAAGCGACCTCAGAAGAAAGTGGGTCTAAACCTGCCTCTGTGAAGTTTGCTAAGCAGGAATTCTTTAAGGAGCCCATACAAAGTTTCATATTATGTCGGGTACGAACCGCTTTGTGCTCAGCTTGTTGAAAAAAACCCAAAAGAATAAACCATCCCGGAAAATCGTTCAGCCTTAAACCGCCTGAATTTGTACGATAAAATATACCACGGACATTGTGCCTATATTAAATCCCTCGAATGTTTGTTTTGACGCAGTTTTAACTCTGGGTATTGTTTTTTTCCTTTTATCGACGGATACTGTTTTGGTGAAGATTTATTACTCGATGAAACGAGGCGGGTCGCTACTAGGAGCGGTTTGTTGTTATAACTGGGTATCGTATGAAAATGTTATTTTATTGTCGTCCACTGCTGGAGCATATAAATATAAATTGTTGTCAATGGGATATATATATATATACTGGGAATATATAAATACTGGGCATATATATATGCGGATTATGACAGTATTCGAAATCTTTGGTTATCTATAGTATGGTTGTTGATTTAGGCAACACCTGTGACAATGAAATAACATTCACATTCTATACACGGTATATATATACATATACATATACACGTATACATACATATACATAGACAAACTTCATCAGCCTTATTCAACCATATGTAACTATATTTCCTTTAACTAGTTGACCATAAAAAGTTGCTATTAGGCACTTAAATTAATAATGATTAAAATGTTATATTTGGACTCTTTGAACTCTTTTCCTAAAAATGTAGTATTTTGCTTTACTGCATATACTAGAGTCTTATCTTAATAATAATAATATTTTTATTCTAACAAAAACACTAATGATATAAACTTTATTTCTTTGACCTATGCTAATCATTTTTTACCACTCTAACTTTTTAACATTAACGGTTCCATTTATAAGGAGCATCGGATATAGCTCTGGAGCCAGAGCCCAACAATCGACCTGATCGCAGGGAACGTTTGAATGTAAATTATGAAAGTTTGTTTTTCTAAGTAAAATGAGCCTTGCCTGCCATTCCAGAGCCGCTGCTTTCAAAAATGGCGGCTGATTTTGAAGAATATTAGACCAGTAATTTGAGGATCGATATGGGAAATCCATTGTTTATTCGAGTTTAGAAATGCGTCGAACGAGTATATAACCTTTATAACTTGGTTACGCATCAAATTTTGCAAAGGTAAACCTGATTTTCAATATTTCAACAATATGGGTGTCTATTCTACAGAGTTATTTTTGTACTCTGTAGAGGCAGAATTTGATGCTCTTCAACTTTGATTCTATGGGTTTTTCCTCTTAGGGACCTCTTCCATGTTACAGGGCCAATTATAGTAATTAGTCTTAGTTTTTGAAAAATTTGGTAAAAATCAACGTTGGTTGACGGTGGTTTTATACTTTACCACGTAATCAAATTATAAAGTTTATGTACTCGCTCGACGTACAATTTAACTTTCTTTAATTTATTAAAGGGCACACTTATCGCTTTGATGTATCGATTAGGAGTTACAGATGAAAAAACAAAAAAAGCTGACTTTTTTGGCTGTAATAAGTTTTACCGAAGTGGTCTGCTTTAGCAATTTTGTTTTTTAGAATGGAATAGAATATAAAATAATTCTATTCTGGGACAAAGTACCTTTAGAATAACAAAAAAGTATAAAAATAGTATTTTATGTGTCTAAACTCGTATATACAAATTAAAAATAAAAACTTTTCTCACATTTTTCACAATGGATTTCCCGTACCGATTCTCAAATTACTGGCGTAATATTCTTTAAATCAGCCACCATTTTTGAAAGCAGCGGCTCTAGAACGGCAGACAAGTTTCTTTTTACTCAGAATAACATGCACTTTCGTAATTTACAATCAAACCTTCGCCTGCGATGAGGTCGACTTTTGGACCCTGGCCCAAGGGCTAATATACTATTCCGCACAACAAAAGATACTCAAGTTACATCTAATAGATTGTAATTTATAATTTCTTTTGTGTTGGATTCATGGCGGAGTTGTATTGGGCTGCCAGAAGTCGAATGGTCTAACAGCCAACGGCAGAGGCGTTTAATAAAAAAATAATATAAAATAAAATTTTTTTGTATGCATAATTTTCTTCCAATCAAATCGCAATTTTTTTTTTATTGTAACATCGCTTAGAACCGAGTCTAAATCATGAAATATAGTAGACTACTATTCCATAACCTAAATATTACACCATTGATTATGATTATTTTTTTAAGTTTCTAATTATAATTGTGTAATTACAACCATGCGAAATTCAGGACATTTAACTTTTTTCGAAGATTTCTATTCTTTATCTAATGATTAAAATTAGGAAATTTAACCTTAATTTTATAAGTGTTTCATTTTGTGATTAGCATTCCTAATATCAGACACCGTTCGATTCATAGTTCTTCGATGGACTCAACATTTTTTGAAGCTTTTAAGTTTTTTCTAAGAGAATATTTAGTCATTATCGTACAGACTGTATAACTCATTTTAAAAAAATATAAATGCAGATTTCTGATATAACAATTTAATTTTCGGAATAAAAAGTTGTGAAACTACAATTATTTTATTAGTAATTATAAGTTTTATATTAAAAAAAAAAGTATAAAATAAACAGTATCTATGAGATTTTTGCTTTATTCGTTTAATATGTACAATAATATTTCAAAAATTGTCGTTACATATTTTCTTACATTACTACGTGTCAGGTATATGAATAAAAAAAAAAATTGCTAGAAGTAAAAAATGTATTGAGAGACAATCATACAAAATCTTAACACATAATCAATTAAACATGAAAATTGAGCTAATTTTATCAAAATACAAATAAAAAAATGTAAGATAGCAGTTGATATGACATGAGATAATAAATATAGTAGTAGGATTTGGCTTACAAATGAAATATGAAGCAGATACATCTGCTGATTTTAATTTAACATTGGTAGTGTAGTGCACTAGCATCCCCGAAACATTTAAATAATAAAAAGAAACTATGAACATTATTTTTTTTTTAATTCAGCAAATGGGATAAGAAAGTAACTATTGCTTAAGTTGAATATTTGCAGTGGAATAAGAAAAACAATTTTAGGAACGAAGAAACGGTCCAGGATGGCAGTCAAGAAGGAAGTTCAAATGTCATAAACAGTGCATGTATGTGTGTATATAAGTATGTATAATTATATATATAGTTTCCTTATGTATATAAATTATATTTTGTTTTTGTTGTTAATTTTAAGGATTATAATCTAGTTTTTCATTAATATCTTATGTAGGTTTTTTATGAGGTTTTTCCTACTGTATAAAATGGATTTCAATCTTCTAAACAGCATTCATACCACTAGTATGTCATGTATAAGGTTACTGCAACCACAAACATATAATTAATTTTTAAGACATGATGTAATGTATATATAAATAAAAAAAAAAATAAAAAAAAAAAGTGTCATAAACTAATTATCGAAACCAAAGTTTCGACGCACTTTACTGTTCTTCATCAGGAAGAAATAAAAAAATAAATAAAAATTGGGAACTATTGTGGGCAAATCAAAAGATTAATGATTGTGAGTTGATGGTTGACTGTAGTGAATAATGAAGAGAAGGATAGTTGGGGTGATCAGTCAAAAATAAAAATGGCGAAAAATAATAGTAATATTTATTTTAACATTTGCCGACGTTTCGACCCGAAGTTCAGGCCTTCATCAAGGCTGATCGCCATTGATCGAAGAGATCGCTAATGATAAAATCAATAATCATTAATCAAAAGAATAATGACGTGTAGGAAATGAAATAACTATGAAAACAGTAGATGAAAAACATAAAGAGTGAATTACAAACTGATAAATATCCAGCAGACAAATAAATAGAAAATGGTTAATTAAACTTGTACTAAATAATGAAGAGAAGGATAGATGGCGGATCAGTAAAAAATTAAAATGAAAAAAAAATAATAGTATTTATTTTAACATTTGCCGACGTTTCGACCCGAAGTTCAGGCCTTCATCAGGGCTGATCGCTATTGATCGAAGAGATCGCTATTGATAGAATCAATAAATAGTGAACAGAAGGATAGTTGGCGGATCAGTCAAAAATAAAAATGACAAAAATAAATAATAATATTTATTTTAACATTTGCCGACGTTTCGTCCCGAAGTTCAGGCCTTCATCAGGGCTGATCGCTATTGATAGAATCAATAAATAGTGAACAGAAGGATAGTTGGCGGATCAGTGAATAATAAAAATGGCAAAAATAAATAATAATATTTATTTTAACATTTGCCGACGTTTCGACCCGAAGTTCAGGCCTTCATCAAGGCTGATCGCCATTGATCGAAGAGATCGCTAATGATAGAATCAATAATCATTAATCAAAAGAATAATGACGTGTAGGAAATGAAATAACTATGAAACAGTAGATGAAAAACATAAAGAGTGAATTACAAACTGATAAATATCCAGCAGACAAATAAATAGAAAATGGTTAATTAAACTTGTAATAATTAATGAAGAGAAGGATAGATGGCGAATCCTTCAAAAATTAAAATGAAAAAAATAAATAATAGTCTTTATTTTAACATTTGCGAACGTTTCGACCCGAAGTTCAGGCCTTCATCAGAGCTGATCGCTATTGATCGAAGAGATCGCTATTGATAGAATCAATAAATAATGAAGAGAAGGATAGTTGGCGGATCAGTCAAAAACAAAAATGGCAAAAATAAATAATAATATTTATTTTAACATTTGCCGAAGTTTCGACCCGAAGTTCACACCTTCATCAGGGCTGATCCCCATTGATCGAAGAGATCGCCACTGATAGAATCAATAATCATCATCATCAAAAGATTAATGACGTGTAGGAAATGAAATAACTTATGCAAACAGTACATGAAAAATATAATGAGGACGTTAAAATATAAACGATAACTGATATTGAGTGAATTACAAACTGATAAAGATTCAGCAGACAAATAAATAGAAAATGGTTAATTAAACTTGTAATAAATTTAGTAAAACAAAAAGGAGTAAATATAGATTGAGGAAAGAATGAATATTCAACAGGAAAAAATCTTTTTTGTGATAAATAGAATGAAGAGCTTGTAAATGAATATTGAATTTTGTAATATTTAAATCATGCATACAATTTTTAATGTTGCTTTATGAAGGCATTATATTAATTTAACCTTTTTTTAATTTTTACTTGTTTATGTAGAAGATGGCCCTTACACACATTCGAAATGTTTAGTGAAGTAGCTTTTACTTTTCGCACCTCATATATGCTTCAAGTAAAATGATTGATGCGGATGTTAAGCTCATACCCCCTGGTCGGCCGTTTTTACCATTTGACGGTTGTACACAGTTTTTGATTTTGTACTCTTGTAGGAGTTAATGTGCTTGTGATAGTTAATTATAAATAATTAGTTGCAAACTCGATAGTTTGCATGTGAAAATATTTGGGTAGCTATACCGTTGTTACTAAAGCTTCTGACAGCACGTGCTTTTTGTAATATCAGTTTCCGAATTTTCGCAGCACAGAGGTTACGCCTCAAGATAATGATAAGGTGATAAGAAATTTATGTAACGTCTAAAAATGAATAAATTGATTTTAATTCATTAATTAATATTTACAGCCTTTATAGACTTTTATTTCTGGCAAGAAGAGTAATGTCATAGTTAAGTTAATAAAACCTGGTTAAAAAATACATACATCTTTAAAATTTTTAATTCTTAAAAATGAAAAAAGTTTCTATTCAATACTCTGATTGTGATTCAAAATAAAGTATTATTTTGTAAAATTGATCAGAAATCCGTCTATGAAAATATGATCAAGATCGAACAATTTTTTTTTCTTTATTTTACACATAAATATAATTTTACAGAAATACAATACATATATAAATGATGATAATAAACAATATTTTCAACAAAGACTGGAGGACTCACCTGTTTTGCACGGATCCAAGTCCCCATCGGGAGATGTCCTATATGGGAAAGACTTTAGAAGAAGTTCCTCAGGAGTGAATTTGTGGCTAATGGTTGGGCTATAGAGCGCCGTAAGAACGAGAAAGATAGAGAAAGGAGACATCACACCTCTCTCATGTCCGAACGGTTACTGAGGGTTCCTCTTCTCTCCTCCCCCTACGTCGGGGGTTAGGGTGGGGATGGACTTTGTCCGTCTGTCTGGAGGGGTAGCTTCGTAGATAATTTTCCAACTGGGAAAAAAATATTCCTCAAGGTGTTCTTAAAGTTGAATGGAAAAAACTGAAATAAATAGCCTTTGGATGGAGTATTTTATGATAAAAAACAATGTGTTAGCTCATTTTTTAAAATCAAACCAAATGAAAATAACATATACAAAACATTTGTAAAATGTATTTTTTTTTACTGAGAGTAATTAATTAAAAAAAAAAATCTTTTAAAAACAACTTCATCAAACAATAATTAATATTTTATTGAAAATTTCTATAAATTACTTTTATTGCTAATTAATAATTGATCATAAAGAGAAGAAATTCTATAAAAATCATTTCTTATTCCAAAATAATAAAACAAAATAAATTGGATACCTAAAAAAGGTATCTTATTATTATTACAGGTATTACATGCCTATTTTTAAATGAAATTAAAAGAAATATATTCATTTCTAGATAATTTCTTGTTATTCATAAAAATTAATCTTGATAAAAAAAAAGTAAAATGAATTTTTTCCAGGATGGTTTATTATTTATTTGTTGAATTAATTATTAATAGCATTATTAGTAAGGAGATTCATGTGTAAAAAACTTTAAAGTCAGCTATGCAGCTGCATTCCAAATCGAAAATAAATTCGAAATCTTGTACAGACCCTTATTTTTAAATTATTAACATCTGCGTGAAATGTCGAGAAGGACCTCAACTTATCTTAACAAACAATTATTTTATTTACACTAATTCTAAATTGGGCGTTTCCTCGTTTAAATTAATTCCCTATATTCACTAAAAATCATAAATATTTATTTACTTTCGACTTGAATCGTATGATAATTTGATCACGAAATCGAACAAAAAAGGTGGCTAACAAAAATATTTTGCTGTTTGGCCTACATAACCTCGTTATTTTGACATATTGGGATGTAGGTCGCGCCAAAAGGCCCCATATTTTTTTAAGGCCACATTTATTTTTGATTTTACGGTCAAATTATCTTACGATTCAAGTGGAAAGCAAATGGGTGTTCATGAGTTTTTAGTACTTAAGTAAATAGACGAAGTAAATCTCCAGATTGAATTTTCGGAAATCAACAAAAAGTTATAGATTACTATTAGATGAATCTATCCAAGAAGTTTTAGGAGACTGTTTATAATTTGATAAAATAGGATCTGCGCCACGGACTATTGGACTAAGAAGGCCTCTTGCTTGATCAACAATGGAAGGGATTTGAGACAGAGCTTATAGAAACAGCTAAATGTATATAGGTATTATGAGAAACAAAAAGTCAACTACCTTGCTAAAACTTGTTGGGGAACAAAATAAAAATAAAAATCCACTTCCTGAATTAAGTCCTCCAACGAACAAGACAGACTACGCTGAGGCTGAAAAATTGGAATTCCTGTATGTCAGAGATATGGAGGTAGCTATAAAAAAGCAACCGAAAGGACTGCGTATCCTTCGGACTATTTATTGCCTAAAAACCCAGATATTGAATCTGGTCCAGAAAATCAAGAAGGATGAAAGGATGCCTGAAATTTGAAACTAGTGTAATCTGTCTTGTAAAAAGAGCTCCTCGATGTAGGAGTGTGGCGATTACAGAGGCACTCCTCTCAGCTACCTACAGAACAGGAGGATGAAGTTCCTTTGAGGTAGAAGCCTTCGTAGAGAGGGGCTGTCCACAAGGATCAGTCCTTGGTCCAGCTCTATGGAAACTAGTTTTTGACGAGTAGCTGGTTGTTTTAGAAGAAGATCGGTTCCCAGCTAGTGCTTACGTGGACGATTTGGCCACAGTTGGGCTCGGAACAGTGCGCCAACCTGATAGTGTGAGTGACAAGATAGTGTGGGAGGGAAAAGATGAAGATGGCCGCTGCTAAAACGTAGGCCATACTCCTGAGAGGGAAAACTGATAGGGCCCATCCTATCACTCTACTAATACAAGGAGAGAGTTCCAAGTGAGGTGATAAGTTACCTTGAAGTGAGATTTGGAAAAAAATTCAACATAAAGCCTCATTTGGACTGGCAGGCAGGCTGGCAGGGTCAACCTCTCACTAAATGGGCTCAGTCGAATCAGGAGCGCTCTTTGGGGCCTCAGGTACCCAGCGACAATGACAGTTTATAAAGATGTTGTGCAGAGTATTGTGAGGTATGCTTCCCCGCCTAGTATCGTAATCCCTCAAGAAAAAGAAAAACAGGTTAGCGACGATACAGAGAACGGCTCTACGATACGAACTACGGGCAACTAAGGCCTACAGGATTGTTTCACACGAGGCAGTGGAAGTCTTGGCAGGAGGGGTTCCTCTCGACCTAATCCTGCTCGAAGATGCTACAGTGTTCGGCTATAAGAGAGAAGGCTCGGCTGTGGTTCCGGAGATCATGCGAGTGAGGATTGCAGGTGAGCATAATAGATGGAAACAAATAATCCCGGAGCACACCATCGAGGGATAGAATTGACGATGGTGGAACACCCCGAAGGGGGCGATGCTAAGGAAGTTCTTTCCGACAGTGCACTCAAGATTAACTGCGAAATGGGTGCTCCCTGACTACTGGGTTTCGGAAGTCTTCACGGGACATGCATGCTTTCGGGCCAAACTGCACAGTTTTGGCAAGATCGTCGACCCCCTGTGTCCCAGATGCCGCTTGCCAGAAACTGCCGAACACTTAGTAACGATCTACACTATATTCGAAGGATTTAGGGACAATTTAAGAGGAAAAGGGGATTGTACGTCGTGACAGAAGATGATTTCCCTTCCCTTATGAAACAAGAGAACTGCCCGCATTTCGAAGAATTCGTATTCGGGTGGAAGAGGACTGTGGAACCGAAACACTTTAACGTTTGTGTCCCTAGGTTAAGAGAGGAGGCGGCAGGAAGCAATCCAGAATGAATATGTGGACTTCAGTTGAAGCACTAACGTCTAACTGGCTGAGGTAGCTTGATAAATTATTTATTACGCTACCATCACCAAAATTCGTATTGCCATAAGCTAAGGTAGGATGAAAATAAATAAAGAGGCACTCCTCTCAGTTTCATACAGGATAGTGACTATTATCGTAATCTACGTATCAGTATAATATACAAGTTTAAAGCTGGGAAATGGACTCTTGCTGACGCTGTTCAACTTATCCCTTAACGAGGTACTTACAACAGCATCAAGTGAATATGAAGCAAACTCCTTTTATTCGAAGGAGATGAAGTATTCATCGAAAGGTATCTAGACGATATTAACAATTGGCTAAGACGCGAGATAAGAGAACTTTGTAAATCAACCTTCAAATAAATGAAAATAAAATTAACTTTATAATAGTAAGCCAAAAATCCCTCATGTCAGCGGGATCTTTATGGATTGCGAATCTTTCTCAACAGCATAGTGACTCGAATACCGGCGGCATATTATGAAATAACTTAAATAAACTGGATAACATCTAACACAAATTTATATTCTTTTTCAAAGGTTCAGAAGTACCGAAGTGTCTCTAAGAATCCTAAATTAAGACTGCAACAATACTGCGGTTCAATAAGTTGTCATGGCTTCTAGACATGGGTTCTAATTGGCACTTTAGAAAGAATAATAAAAAATTTTTGAAAGGATAGTATGTTTGCCATAGCTATTTGAGAATAGAGTGGATGTACAGAATCTAATCTTTCAAAATCGCATGATATGCAGGCAAGAAAGTTAAGATGGGTGGAGTACGTAGCTTTAGAAGGCCTTTACACATCAATAAATTCTACAGTAGTTGCAGCAGATAAAGCTTCATGTTCTGTGTTAGTGAAGTCAGTAAATGGTGTAAATACCGATGAAACATGATCAGCAAGTAGTTCAGATTTTTTGATTATCAGACAAAGCCCATGAACTATCTTCTTTTCGTAGGGGTACCTACATCTCTTGATGTTTCAACAAATTCTTGGCATGCTTCCATAAACTTCCATCGTCAGTTGATAGGTTGTTAAAATAAGCGTAATCATTTCTCCTCTTGAATTTTTGTATTAATCGCTTAAGTTCATTATTTAGTCTGTTAAATGTTCGTCTATCTAAGGAAAGTCTGTTAGTATGTCATACCCTACCTGCTTTCCTCTTTTTTGTGCTCAATCTATTCATTTACATACTGATGATATTTTTGCAAGTGTTCTGTTCTTGATGAACTTGATAGATATGAAGTCCAAGCAGCTTTTGGGACACATTTCGTAAATTTTTCCAAGACCTTTTCTAGTTTATCTTCAGTTTAAATTGAACCGGAGATTGAGAGTTCGGAATCCGGAATTGCTCTGTTAGTATCCCAATGCATTGTACTATTAGTGAGCTTTTGTGTTCATGGAAGGTTTCAGGGCTCATCCAAGATAACCTAATGTATAAGGAAATGGTCAGAACAAAGACCAAAGCTCTATTTATGAAGCTTTTGGTCATGAAAAAGTCACGTAGGTCTAGAGTTTTACGTCGCGAAGTTGGCCAATAATATCTAATGGCAGCTCATTGATAGCAGCCTTCATATTTCTTCTACTTGGTGTACAAAGTCTTGATTCCCATAATTGATGCTTTGTATTAAAATCACCGCCCACTATGAAGCAACGCCCAATTCTTTGAAAATAATTGCAAAGCATCGAAAGTATTAATACAAACCTTGGAGGACAATAAACTAAAGCAGTAGTTATTGTGTGATGATGTTATGTAGTGTTTGGCCTGTGGTTTGTATGTCTGGTATTGTATAGTAGGTAAGTATTACCGTACCGCTGTGTACATGTAGTTGTTGGGATGGTTCTATGCATAATGTTACCAGAAATGTTAAATTTAGTTCGTGGTTTAAAATGTGTTACTATTGTGATTAATACTTTCTCGTGTAAATATAAGTCCAATTCTGTCCTATGTTGCATTTAGACTGCAATTTAGTCCGTTTGCATTCCACAGAAAAATGAACAAACAACCAACAGTTAGCTGATTAATGGCCATTTGGAATGTACATGCCTTGAGGAACCAGCGCAAGCCGTTGTCGGGGGCTAAAATGAGCCTGAATATTTAGACCATTTAATAACTGAAACAGTTGTGGTGGAATAAAATTATCAACTGCGGATGGATGGCTACTTTCTGTCCTCATGGATGCCAATACTTGAATCGATTTTGTGTTTCTTCAAACAATTGAATAAAATTCATCTACTTTTCAAAGAAGATCCAGGATGATAATTCCAGTTGGTCTAATTAACTTAAGTCAAATTAAATATATATTTTTAATGATTTTTGAAGCCGTACTAACCTCGCCTTATTTGTTTTCTTATAATGTCGGTGCAGTATTAATAGAATTTTATTTTTATTGATTCTATGCTTAATTACGTGAAAGATATGTTCAATTAAATAGGCTACTCGAATACCACGACTTGTTCCAACTTAGCTGGCGACTGGCCAAAGAGGATGTAAATACTGGCCTAATTTTCGGTTTAAACATTCTGCGTAATGAAGTTCCAAGGATTAGAGCAATGACAGAGGGAAACTCAGATTTAGTTATCTAGGTTGTGGTAGAAAAGACCCGATATCTTGGAGGTGGCTAATTATGTACTTACAGGTATTTGATTTTGCATTAGAGTTTTACATGGCATTTCCAAAAATAAATTATAATTAATTAAATTAAAAATAATTAAATTGAAATTAATTTTATTGAATCATTTTAAATTTAAATTAATTAAATTTAAACAAAATAAATTAAGCTTGACTTCATTCTACTTATGGTTAATGGAATTAATTGGAGACTTATAAAATATTGCAAGTATATATATGATTGCTATTAACTGATCCAAAATAGCGAGACCCTCAATAAGCGAGAGAAAAAATATAGCGACGAAAACAGTTTTCACACATACTCGAGAGTATGCGCAATATCTTTTTAATTTATGAAAATTCTCGGAATTGTGGCGTTTCAATCAAGATATCGGTAAACTCTGTCTATTTAATTGGGTATTAATAACTAATTAACACCCATTTGCTTTCCACAGTCGCAAAATCGAAAAAAATGGGGCCTAAAAAAATATTGGATCGTCTGGCGAGACCTCCGCCCCAACATGCCAAATTAAGAGGTTATATAGGCTGAACAGCCAAATATTTTTGTCGGCTACCTCTTTTATTTTTCGTTTTTAAATTATCCTATGATTCAAATGGAAAGCAAAGGGGTATTTATGTGTTTTTAGCGCCACATTAGCCATCACTATAATCTGAGAAATCACCCTATTTCCGAGAATTTTCTTAGATTAAAAATTTGTAGATTGCAATAAGATGGCTTCATCTTAATCATTTGATAAAAACGGATATGTAGCACGGACTATGAGTATATTCTTTTTGGTTTTTCGTTAGAAGCTGTTGATGTGAGATGTGCAACGCACTGATTAAAGATACACCATGATTATATACTTATTGATTATGACAATAAGAAACATGAAAGAAAATTGTAATGTTTGTCTACTTCATTCGATTATTAATCCAGAAATACATTGCTTATGATTAGTTCAATTTATCAACATTTTCTTGTCGAGTCAACTGAGTATACAAAGCTGGTGTAGCTTCTTCATCTAAGATCACCAGCAGCCATCATGGTCTAGTTCTTGGCGTGTGTAACTAAGAATAAAAATAAACTAGGTAGGTATAGTTGCATTTTTACTACTTTTTATAAACTGTTATTTCAGAACTATATTTGTAATTTTTACATCTTTCCCAAAAAGTCTTGCCGATTTCCTTCTCGAAGTTTTCTGGCAACCGAGCTCTCTTCAACATCCTGCGACCATTTCTTATCGAGTCTTCTTTGATGCCTCTCTCTCGGGTGAGAAATATATTATCGGGTGATAAAGGAATATTATTTTTAGCGACTTTAACGTTCTTTGCAAATGGCCATACCATTTCGAACTTTTTTTATTAATTCTTCAGAGGATATTTTTTCTTGCTATATGAACTACCTGATAGCAGTATTCGGGACATGCTGAAGTCTGGAAATGACGCAACAATACCTCAAGAAGTTTTCTCATTGATATATATCTTTTTTACTCCTTTTATGAAATCCCTCATATTACTTTACATATACTGGCGTTTTTCACAAAGGAATGAAAAAGTTTTTTTTTCTTTTGTGTGAAGATTAACTTGTTTATTCCAAAGTGCATAATTCAAGGTGACAATTATCTTTCTTCATCTTATAATTTTGTCCATTTTTCTCTGTAGGGACTTCCATCACGTGTTATGCATCTGTCAAGGTATTTAAGTTCTTTGGTTCTTGTCATTTCTCAGTTCTCCGAGGATAAAGCTCTTGTCTCGTCCTACAATTCTATATATTCTACATATACAAATTTTCTTTGGATAGATTTTCTAGAACATAAAATTTGAGTGAGCTGTATACATTTATACATGCGGTTGTCTGTGAGCTTTTTCTTAAAACTTTTGCTCTTATGATTCATGATTGATTCTCCGAATATAAATTACGCAGTAATCGTTTATGTAAGAAAATGAGTCGTAAAACGACGAACACAGCTGGTAATTGTTATTCGATAAGCCCTTTTCAGTGGCATTGTCATTCTCAGTGACACTTCAAGTGCTCCATATTCCTCGGAAAAAGGTGTTCTGTATTTATATTTATATTCCTAAAATTGTGCTTGTTCTTGAAATGTTACCTGGGCTGGTACCCTTTTTGCCTCAAATTGTTATTGTATCGTCTTCACACCATAAACCTGGGTTCAGGTAGGATCTTCTTCCTATTGTGAAAAGGGCCATTCTTTTTTATTTCAGGAGCATCTTCCTGTTGTTGTAGGCCTTCAATGGCATATTTACAAATATTCTGTAGGCAGTTGGTCCATGTTGTTCCATGCACGTCCTGTATACCATTGGTCCTACAATACCATCTTAGGTAGAAGGTTTCTAAATATTGTATATCTTCGTATTTTGCCTTTGCAACTTTTAATCTTTAAGGATTATTAAATATTTTTATTGTTCTCTATTGAGATGAAATAACTTCATAATTTTATTCACCTTCAATATCACGACTTAACTATTATTAAATTATGACAAATCACAACACATTCATCCTTCTACGGGACACGTGCCCACCAGATTATATCGGTGACAACCAAATTCCTCAGAAGGATACTGTGCCTATATTATTGTGCATTAATATTCGACAGAGGACCTAAGGCCCACACGTCAAAATGAAAAGAACGGCCTTAAACAAGCAATTGAAAATACTATACTCACTTTTTTTTAATCAAAACTGAAAATCAGATAACAACTAAATTCATACACTTACATACCTACTCAAACTTATATCGACATACGACTAAAAAATTACGGTTCTGCAAAAAAGATGTATTCACGAAAACTACAACCATTTCAATCCACAATTTTAAAAGTATTTACAACAGTTCCCTGCTGCGGAAACATAAAAACTCAACATACTCAATTACGACAACCAACTATTGACCAACGCACATGTATTCTCCACTCCCGATTTCATATTAAACTATTCAGATATCACAACGGACTTATTAACGACTTGGCTACGGCTGACATGCCCATCAGAAGACGACTGAAGAGGAGCTGGATGAGAGATCTCCTTTCCTGAATTAAGGAAGTAAACCAAGATTAGAAAGAGGTGGCGCTGGGTACTATATTTCCCGATACCTAAAATGTATTTTTTCTTTACAATAACGCGTATGATTATCGTGAAATTAATTAGAAAAGTTGCCGAATCATCGTTTCTTAAACATTTTATTTCATAAAAAAAATATAAATTTAGTTGTCTGTGCATTTAAATAGGTGTCATGCAGATTTCACTTTATTTCTTCTGGATATTGGAGTGGGAATATAACACCAAGTAATATTGAAATAGTTAAAAAGCCAAACTTAATTCTAAAAAAAAAATTGAAGGTCATGAATTTACGAGCATATAAGAGAAAATATGAATGATTTTTACAAACAGTGCTTCAATTAGCATGAATAGTGTCTTGACGTTATATCAAATTGTCGATGTACAATATCAAGATGCGTGAAGGAGAAGCAATGAAGAACTGGCTGCATTAACTGGTCTGTGAATATCTCATGATATGAAGGTAAGAGAAGTACACGTAATATATATATATATATATATATATATATATATATATGTATAGTATGTATAGTGTGTATGTGTATGTGTATGTGTGTGTATGTGTGTGTGTGTGTGTGTGTGTGTGTGTGTGTGTATTATAAATATTTCAGAAGGTTACAAAATTCGAAGATATGCTTATTACCATTTGAGTGGTATGTAGATTATTTTTTTTTGGTTCAAGATTCAGTTCCATAGCAAGTTCTCTAAATATTATTTCGAATTAAAGTTAAATATTATTTCAGTAACAGGGAAGAAGCCTAAACTCTCTCCTATTGGTTATTCAATTGTTCATTCCTTTTAAGGTGTACTTTGAAAACAAAGATAAATATGTTCTTGAGGAAATTAAAATAAGAATATTTATTCGTTTATTGGTTAACTTAATATTTTAACAGAAGCGCTGAATAATATTTGGTTTGTTTTCTTTCAAAACATTTTTTTTTCTTACTTGGTGCTATTCAAAATCTAATTTTTTTCAAAACATTTATCAAATGGGAGTGTTTGAAACAAAATTTGATTTTTCCCCTCTTTATCAGTTCTTGCAATTACTATTAATAGGGAGAAAAGTGAATAAACAGGATATGTTTGTATCAGAATATATTTGATTATCGAGATAAATTCTGAAACAACCTCGTTTTAATAATATATGATTGTTTTGTGTAAATGCTATTATAGTCGAGCGCCACGTTGCGGTGATTAGTAAAAACAGATCTGATAAAATCTAAAAGATATGATTTGTTCCGGCCGATCCACTAGACTCTCTTAGCCCTTTCGGCCGAAACTTTGCATATAAAAAACCTATACCAGACTGGAGGACCCTCTCAGTTAAGTAAGATATCTATGCCAGCATAAAAGGGTGAGCTTTGCTTTACAGAATTCATATAACCTACATCTTTCAATAAAGATACAGTACACTGCCAAAATAATGCCGAATGTTGCCCAAGTAGAACTCAGAGTTATTTGTTTTTTAAAATTAAATTTGGAAAGTTGCCTAAACAATGATATTTAAATTACTGTTCCTACGGTAAAAGGTGGTTAAGATGTATAAAAATTAAGTAATTTGGGTTTAATTTTATAAAATGCATCTGAAAATTATTTTAACTTCAGATCACCCTTTGGCAATGACTTTTTAAATGTGATAGCTAAACAACTTTAAATGTGACAGCAGGGATTGAATTTACTCTCTATTTTCCCATCTAGTGAATAAAAGTCATGTGACTTTTCTTTTTTAAATAGTCATGCCATGATTTTATAGAACGTTATATTATAGAACGTAAAAAAAATTTATTTTGTATTTACAAATATTTCATTTAAAATACTATCCTGGTCTTGTTAAAAGCTTCGCAATAAATTTAATTAGGTAATTGATTTCCTCCTCAAGCACGTGGGCGCTTTCCAAACCCAACATTCGCCGAATTTGTTGTTTACAGATCAAAATACGTCCAATATAAAGTTTTCCTGGTTTATTAGCGATAGTATTTCCGAGGCATTTTCGGCCTCGGATTCAGAAATCGGTTGGTTGTCTGTCCCTTCCATTTGTTCGAGAAATTCAAGTTGAATTGAGATTGAGCTCGATTGTTGATAATATCACCCAACACCTTTTTTGGTAACTGTACTATTCGATGATAAAAACTGTCTTGTCAAATATAATTAAATTTTGTAACTTTTTTTTTAAATATTTAATTTTATGAAACACACTTTTTACTTATTAATACACATTTATTAAAAAAAAAATGATTTATGATTTTTCTATAAAACTAAGGGTTTCCTCAACATATAAATTTCCCATGCCTTCCTTCTATATTTTTTTCATCTAGAGCTTAGATCTATCGCAAACTATGTTCCATCGTACACTCTAGTATTTGCACATGGCACCATTTTCTAGGCCGACCTCGTCTTTTTAGGCAACATCTCTTAAGGCATCCTTTTTAAATGTCTTTTGCTAAATTAGATAATTTATTTGATAACTTCACTCTTAAAAATTAAAAATAAATATTTAGGTTTGAATATTTACTTTTCTTTAATTAATATAATATCGCTAATTAGATTAAAAGGTTCCTGGAAGTTGCTCTCATTCCCTACAACAGTTACAATTGGTTTCTTATTTAAACTTTTTGAAAAAGCGTTATGCTTAATACATTTACTAATTATTTTATGATTATTAATTTTTTAATTAAAATAATGTATATTATATAACACTCTTATTTGAGCCATGTGGAGTCATAGAAGTCATACAAAATAAAAAAATAAATAAAAACTGCGGGAAGTTATACTCCTACTAATCCTAATATATAATTACGAGGCGTGGAGATTGAATAAAAAAATAATGCAAATGGGAATAACAAGAAAAAAACAGTTGAATCAAATTATAGATCAGAAGTAAAACCCAGTTGTTAGACAGTAGAGACGATTATCAAGAGAATGAAGACAGCTGGACCAAGAATATCATAGACTGGAAGCCTAGGAAGCTCACAAGATTAAGATTGCACACAAGTAACTTAGATAAGAAGATGAGAACATGCGGAGATAGTATCTGGAGCACATGGTTGGCAAAGGCCGTGAAGAATGGAGAAGACTTGGCCACGTTCACGATTTGGTTTGGAAGTAACAATAAAAAAAAAAAAAAATTTCAACGATTTTTAATTGTTATTATATTTCGTTTATAGTATAATCGTAATTATTTCTAACGTCATTGCATTATTTTTTATTTATTTGTAAATTTTATTATACATAAATGAATGATTAAATTCTCTGCTAAAGATTATGACAAAAAAAAAAAAGCATAAATAAAAAGATAATAAATTAAGTTTTAGTAAATATATAATTTTCTATCGGAATCTTTACTTGTTGGGCGCCTGGCTTTACCAGCCTTTCATCTCTAAAGAGATAAATCTAGAAAATATAAGATTGGATATTTTATAAAGCAGCAAAAACGGTTAAGAGATCTATTTACAGAAAGAAATTTTTACAGAATTAATACTATGTACAAGCAACAGACATACAATCAAAGGAAAAGATAGAATTTAAACATACTTATTATATACAATTAAAGATAAATAGGAAGATACTTAAGATAAAAAGGATGATAAAAATAACAAAAAAATATACTTATTCTATATAATAGTATGGCATGCCTCATATAAACATCAAGAAACGAAAGTCAAGTAATCAGATGTAAGAGCACATGCACATGCTAAAATAGGAATCAATAATTAGTTACCGGAAACAAAAGAGAGAAGAGTTCTATTTTTTTCAATGCTTCCTTAATCTTGGTAACTAGACAGTTTGCATTCAAGACTTATAGAGGGCTTAAGAGAAGACCACTAGCGTATCCAGGATTTAATTTTGTAATAATTGTGCAATAATGATAATTACTTTGGAAAAAAAATAAAGAAAGTAACTACCAATATGAAATAGTGTTGAAGTGATTCTTGAAGTCTTATTAAATGTAATTACACGAAGAATGATACTTTAAGAGTTCGTTTTTAATATTTTTCAGCTTCAGCCCGAAAGCTTCCCTCTCCCCGTTGATCCGCCTGAGGAGAAAGCCCTATTGTTCTATGAGCTATGTAATCATAGACTATGTTTTTATTAATATTGATACGACTAGTCGTTAATAAAAATTGGTCTGGAAGTGTAGCTTTAATTTAAGACGAAACTATAACAATAATGAAAGTTGTTCGGCAACTCAAATCTTGTAGTCTGTCACATTTCGATAACTAGGTGTTGTAAATATTGAAGTGCTCAGGTATTTACTAGTACCTGAAACTGTCAAAACTTTGCTCATCCTTTATTTATGACAGGTTTCATTTTATGAGGCCGCCTAGGCCCGTCTTTCCTTGGCGCCGCTGATTCTGGGACAGGCATTCTTAGTTAGTGAGAACCCTTAGGGCTCTCTTACTGAAAGGAAGGCAAGGTAATCCTATTGTTCACCTTTGGATTATTAACAAATAAACACATTAATAAATTATAATCTCGAGCAGATCTACTGAGGAGACTGTCGGACTGAACTCTTCCATAATGGAAAAATATCCTATATATTATTTCTAAAAGGTGTTTTTTTTTGTCGCTACGTCATAACTTCGTCAATTCTTCATCAAATTCAACGATTGACCACTCATTTTGAAGATATTCTTCTCCTTCACATGCGAAAAATAGTCCTATTCTCCCGAAATTTCTGGAAAAAAAAGTTATGAAGGAAAAGAAACTTTATTCGCGAATAACTAAAAAAGTATGCATTTTGTTTTCTAGATTGCACCTATGATAATTAGAAATATTACTAAATTACCTACAAAACAAAAAAAAAATCGTGAAAATCAGACAATTATTAACAAAGATACCACCCATTAGCTTTGGTATACTCAATTATGTCATCCTGTTTAAAAATATTGCATTCAGGAGTAGAATAGTCTACTACACTTTTTTTCCTGGATGGTATATTATTTCTTTGTTTTTACATTTTATTTTTTTTAATAATTTATAAAATCACATGATCGACGCATTATTTGGTTTTATTACTTTTATTATATTTTCAGCCAGCGTTTAAAAATAGCAAAGCAATTTGTACAAATATTTTGGTATATTATGTTAAATGGAATATTGTAATCGACCAAGGAAAAAATATTAATTTCTTCCTCACATAATTCATAGGATTCACTTATTTCCATTTTGTTTTTCTATTTCTTCACTAAACAAAATTTTCTGCGAATTATTAGCACGTGGCAAGTAGTACGTATTATTTTTATTGACCCATATATCCTTTTGTTAATAATTTAAGCTAAATACTTAAACCATCAATATATATTATTTTTAAATTATAAGACATATGTCTGATATACTCCCTCCCACCCCCCATAAAACCGCTTCATTCAACAAATCCTTCCTCATTCGTGCTCCTTTTGGAACTCCTTACCTTTCTTCATACGTCAATCCCCATTCACAAATTCATTCAAACAACTCCTACTAAACAGTTTACTCCATATTCAAATTTTCGCAATCATTATTAGAATTATTAGATTGTGCAATTACTTACTAGATAAGTATGAATGTAATTTTAATTTTTTTTTTAAATTTAATGTTGTCTCATGTTTGATTTATTCTGTTATTCCAAGTTTTCTTTTTTTACTTTTGTTATAATTTTGTTTTTCTTTGATTGGATACATAGTATGATTGTGTTTCATACATCCCAAATACTCAATGCCCTCAATTGAGGGAAGATGTATTTTTTTCCAATAAAAAAACAAACACTAGCAGTTAAGCTAGCACGTACCATTTTTTTTTGGCCTTCAAGGGCCACTTAAATGTCGATTCATATAGATAATAGGCTCCCAAGGTTTGTCAGGTTTGGAGAGAATTCATGTTCATGTGTTCACTCGATAAAGAAGTGAGTCAGCGATTATTTTTTAATAAAAATAATTTTTTTAAAACTAGTCAAAGGATAAAAATAGATGGTTCAAGGATAGCGCTGACAACATCTTTTACAAAAATTGTGTTAGGTTTTATGGGTCTAATTTAATACTATTAATCACTTATTAGAAAATCTTGATTTTGAGGGTGATTCAGAAAAATTTGATAAAGGTGTTAATATTTTAAAATTATTTCTAGTTACTGGTTAGATTGTATTAAAGATATAATGTAACTTAAAAGACTTCTGTTCTCATAGTTCGTAGTATAGACCATTTTTTATCACATTATTATATTATAGAATCCCATCCTTCCATGTTTCCTACTTTACTTATGTAGTTGTCATTTAAGTGAACGAGTTTTTTCTCACTATGAAAAGTTGAAAGATTTATTTTTAGGGCTTCAGTTTTGATTGTACTGTAAGTTATGTTAGCTCCTACCAATGAAACCTTCTTGTGTGCAGTGATTTAAGAGTAGAAAGAAAACTACAAAAAACACTTCAATTCATCTTCAGAGATATATTTAAATTTCTTTCACTTTATACATTTATCACTAACAATAATTGAATGATATCTTTAGAGCCCGCCTAATTCTAATAATTTTATAAGACACAATCTCATTTTGATTGATATCTTTCTTTATATAGTTTTCCAACCACATATTAATTTAGGTTTCATGTATTTTTCCTGAAAAGTAACTATACAATAATTTTAAAAATGAATTTTTATATTTTAAAATTTCATTACAATTGAAAAGTACAACAAATAATAAATAATAATTGAATATCAATTTTTAAACAATCTCAAGAAAAGGTATCCTTCAGTAGAACTTGTTCAAACACTACTCACTCCTTTATGTTGTAACTAACTCCCTCCTAAGCTCTCCTAAATATTTTATTCTTCATTCTTTTGTTCAGTCAGTGGATTCTTAGCTCTCAGATAAAAAAAAAAAAAAGTAAGAGAAGCAGTCCAATCATACAAACAATCAATCATATATTTTGTAGTATAAAGGAATGACTGTTTGAACTGTCGATTCCTTTAATACTGTGATTTTGATTAAATCCAGAAACAAAACATTGAGTTATAAAAACATCAGTAAACTAGATTCTTTGTAAAACTAATTCACTAATTTCCAATTAATACATTAATTAATTTTCAAATGTATTGGAAGTAGAAGCTTGCAGTAAATAAGGAATTGCAGTGTTCGTTTAATTATTTTCTTGTTTCCAATAAGCAAAATTCTTTCGTTTTAATTGTGGTTGTTATACTTGAAGTATGTATATATATATATATATATATATATATATATATATATATATATACTATAAGTATATATATATACTATAAGTATATATATATACTATAAGTATATATATATACTATAAGTATATAATATATATACTATAAGTATATATATATAATATACTATGTATATATATATATATACATATATATATATATGTATATATATATATATATATATACATATATATATATATATATATATATATATATATATATATATATATATATATATATATATATATATATATATATATATATATATGTGTGTTCGTGTTTGTGTGTTGCGACAATGTAATTTTATCATGATCAAAATTTCACTATCTTGTTCTGAGTTAATTTTTCTTTTTTTTTTGGGTGTGTGTGTGTAAATATCAGTGGCAAAACGTATTAAAGCAAATTTATTTGGCCTTTCTTTGATGAAAGTAGATCTATGTAAAAAAAAACACTTCCTTCCCGCCATTTCACACTTTCCTCACGTCTCCATCAAGTTGTCAGAAGAATTATTTCTTCTCTCACGTCCATCAAATTCATTCAGAGTCGATCTATTATCTTTTGAGTCCTGAATTAGTAGACATGTTATAAATTATAGGATAAAATAAAAAATATTCCTATTAATTATTTTTTTACTTTGGAGACGTATGGCCATGTATCATGTATGATTCTTATTAGATATCTTGCTGGTGCAACTGTAATCCATGTGCGACTCCGTTCCTGTTGATCACGATTTCACGAACGGTCTTAGCCTTAGCCATCAAAAGATGATCAGATAAGATGGCGCTGATGACTTCTGCAGTCCCGAAGAATGCCTCCTGTTCAGCGATGTTGTCCTCAGAGGAACAATTTATCCATTCAATCTCATTTGCGTCATTTTGCTTCCTTGAATATGGCGGACTTGGTTTTCCCTGATGAGTAGGAAATTTCATTTATACTTTTTTGGTGAAAAATTCCTTTAGTGACATTCAGGAACTTAATGACTAACACACTGTTGAGCTCTGACAACGATTTCTAGATAAAGAAATGCTTTATCTTGTCTATAATTTTCTTTGGTGACATAATTTTTTTTTGTGTAATATTCTATTATATATTAAAAGTTGACCTTTGGAATGTAAAATCTTTAATTATGAAATACCTGTTCCTCACATTAATATGTGTTTTTAAAACTGTTACTTCATTTTACCTGTTACATAATGATATTGTAAGTCGATTGGATTAATCTTTTGAAGCGAAATCGGTATTTATTGATATGGTTTCACACTTGTGAGTCCTGCGTTGACGATACGTTGACTTAGTTGACTGGTCAATTATTTGCTGCTATTTAAAAGTCTTTTTTTGGGCATATTTCAGTATAACTTAATAACTTGTTCTTTTTTACTGTGATTAGTTACTTACATAATTAATTAATAACTGAACAGAAGTATGCAATCGAGTTGCCTATTTCCAAAGTGAATCTAGATTTCATTGGAAATCGATATAAGAAATCGATCCTCACGTAAAAAAACACAATGAATCCCATGGTCAATTATTATTTTTTCAAAAATGAACTTAAACATCGATCTTTTTTTCAAGGGATGCAATGGAATTTGTATTTCCTAAGTATTCTTCAAAACATTATTTAATGAAAATTAAAAATAAATTTATATTGTTGTACCGTTATTGTAAACAAATAATTTTTATAACTTTTTCTTCTCGAAACGTTCACCATTTTTTCTTTCCAAAACATACTACAATTAACATTTTTTGTCCGAAAATAGTTCTTGAGGTTTAATTCTTTCCAAAAAAGACCCTATCCAAGTTTCAATGTGTTTTGAATTATTATTGTAATATTGAACGATTTTCGGAAATATTTGCTACAAATAAAGAACATCTTAACTTTTTTCAAAAAGATTGGTTTTGATTTTACAATTAGAATAAAAAATATATCTTTTCGCGATTTCTGAAAAAAATTCAGTGATGATTATGGTTTACTCGATCCTTTTTTAATTGAAATTATTTTTTTTAGTTCACTTAAATAAATTGGTATGTGATGGTCATCATGCGCGTTAATGTCTCCTTTGTTCGCTATTTTTGAGGTTCTGGCTCCCTATTGCTGGTATTTTGCATTTAAATCTGCACCTAGAAGGAAGTGGTGTCCTAAGGAATTAAGCAGAGGAAGTAATTAGGAGTCAAAAATGGATATTTTAGACGAGGAATACTCCGCAACTAGTGAATTTTGGTAAAGGCTGAGGTTCTTGTGGTAGGGCTAGGTGCTTGTTTCTCCAATGACTAAACGGTCCTCTTGGTTGCCGGATGTCCCTTCTCAAGAATTTTCATACATTCTTGCTTTTAATTGCTTGTATGTTTAACAATCATTGTAGTTGGCTGAGTGCCCTTCGTGGCAGAAAGCGCGTACTTCTGGTGTTTGTCTGAACTTCTTGTAATCCTCTCTTTTATGTTGATTAACACACCTGACCCACCTGGCTATTTGGTGGCAATGGCATTTTGCATGGTCATAAGCTTGGAAGTTATTACAACGCTATTGTGGTGATGGCCTGTGACCTTATAGATATCTTCGACCCCGGGCGATCGGTCAAGGCTAACGAAAAATAGTGAGTAGAGTATTTTAGTTTTTACTCCAGCTTGTTCTCTATCTGGTGTTAAATTCTCATCTTCTTTAAATATATTCACTACTTGGTGAACAAGAAATTAAGTTCTTCTTTTATAGAATCAGGTAGTGTTGATGAGTGTAATCTCCTGATCACCACACTGAGCACTCTTTCTTGGCGCATCTGATAACCCACCTTGGTGACCGATAAATACTTTTTAAATAATTTTTTCTATATGTATCTTGAGTGTCGGGCATCAATCTCGTGTCAGTAGTGCGGCTTTGGCATAAGTGTTTCCCTGAGCCCACTATATTATTTGATAGTTTGCTAACGAATATTGGCTGCTCCCATTTTGTGTGTTTTATAGCACTTTAAATGGATTAACTTAAAAAAAAAAAAAAAGTCGATTCTCTTTCATACCTTGAGTCGATGTGACAGATTGATTTTCAACTTGCATACTGAGCTCCCTAGGTGGCGAGATGTTTCTTTTAGAGCGTCTAGTCCTTTGCTTGATTGGAGAACTCCTTAGTAGCAGTATCGATGCTCCTAGAATTTTTATTTTTGCCTATTATCAACATTACCTTATGAAATAAGGGTATATCACTTTAATTTAATCAGATGTAAATGTTAGAATTAGTAAAAATTAGTAGCCTTGGAGAAGTCTGAATGACACCAATCTGCTTTCGGTAGAAGCCAGCAGGCCACTGATGAAATTAACGAATGTATATTACAGGACAGTTATCTATAACTAACTTAGGTATGTTTCAACTTATGTAACAGCTTACACTATTAGTTCACATACAACATGAATGATTTCACTATTAATAAAGTCACTGTATCTGAGACGAAATAACGAGTGTTTACCTAAGGCTAACGCATGAGCAGAAATGAGTTCTCATTGAGAAATGCTCATTACATTAAATTATGTATGAATTTCTGGCATTAACTATAAATAATATGGATGACTTAATATGTTTACAGTTTGTACGGTGTCATTAATACTTTTACTAACACCAATTGGTCACACCTCATGGTACATACATTGTATTGCCGTAGGTGAGCCAATACATATATAATATAATTTAATCCGTTTATTATTTTGTTTAAATATTTAAGTCAGATTGATTTATGATTCTCAAACGCAGCTTGAGTAGTTCCTTAGAACTTGGGAAATTTCTGCAACAGTGGTCATAAGGATTTTGAGGAAATGGATTTGAGCTTAGGTTTTGGGCTACTCGGGTGATTAAACTAATGCTGGACATTCGGGGAAGCTAGTTCAGTTAGTACCATCCTAATTTAGGAGACATTTAAAGTCAACTTAACCACCATTCTCCGTAAATAATGTTGACGAACTTTCCGTTCTCCTTAGGAGAATACACAAATGATTTCTAGAGCAGTGCTTACTTAATTCTATTCGACAAATAATGATCACAATAACGTCAGAAAGTCACAAAGTCATATCTTATTGCGACAAATATTGACGATTTTTTTTTTCCTGATAAATCCTAGGCAAAATGTGGTATGTTTTATGTTATTACTCAACAACTATAATTTAATTATTAATAAATTGTTAGTAATTCCATCAACCGTTTTGAATTATTCCATCAACCATTTTGAATTATTATCCATCAACCGTTTTGAATTATTGAATTATAAAACAAAAAAGAAAATGTTTGTTTTTTAAAGGAATCAATGTCCGAAGAAGGCTGTTCTGTTGAAGAGAAATGGATGAATTCCTAAAAACTTCTCAGTGATCATTATTCTCTTATTATTGCTATTGAGACTGACAAATAATGGGGGCATATTAGCCCTTTATAGAGTTAATATATACCCCACTCTGATTTCTTTCGCGCGTTTGTGAATTTGTGCATATACTACGATTGGAACATACGTAGTTCTAACAACTTATATCTGTTCACAATTTAAATTATGTGGATCTTCATGAATTATTTCTGGAAGGTATCTTTTTCTTATCTTCAAACCATCCTTATTAATTCACCAAATTTAATGATTGATCCATCATTTTTATGTCTACTTTCTCCTCCACCTTTGGAAAATAATCCCATTCCCCAGAAATAAGTTTAACAAAATTTTTTTTTTCGTATATTGTAATTCTTCTCCTCCCGCCCATAAAATAAAATATAAATAAAAATACAAAATAGTCTTAATCCGAGAGTTATGATCAAAGATACAGCCAATTGGAATTTGGTCACTGACAAATATACTATAAGCATTCTTCGAACGCGCCAAATAGACTTTAATAAAATAATATCACATAGTAAATAAAATTTAATACCATTGTGAATCGAACCTTAAAACTTACGTTATTAAATTGACCATCACAGCCTTATATGATTTTATTTTTAATGAATTCTTTAATTAATCACTAAAAATTAACAATAAGATAGTTTATTTCGATATTTTATCGAAATATGAGCATTAAATCCATATTAATTTTTTTTTTAATTTTATTTTATTGAGATTTACAACTGTATTACATGGAAAATACAATAAGTAAATGTGATATTGGTAACATGACATGTACAACATGAAGAGAAACTACCCATTGGTAGAACTCAAACCGTATTAATTAAGTTGAGATTTGTTAGACCTTATTGTGTTAGAAAAGTATGTTTGATAATAGGTTACCACAGAATACCTCTGTAATTATTACATACATAGCTAAAATTTTTTATTTACCTGTGAATCCCCACATATATTAATACAGTAAGGCTCGAAATCGGTTTTGTACCAAATATAAGCTCCTGTCATGCTCAAATACAATGAATGGGGTACCGCTGGATTCCGAATTTCACAGGGAGTTAGTAAATCGTATTCTTCACTTTTGTTTTTCTTTCTAAAATAGATAAAGTCGATTTAAACATTTTGCTAAGCTTCAATACTGGAATGTTGGTAAGTCTGTAGATCGATACAGGAAAAATTGGGCTTTGAAGATTTTGATGCGTACAGCAATACTCGGATACTGCGTTTTTAAGCTTGAAAGCGTACTATTTTCGAGATAATGCAAAGAATAGGATTCGCATCCACACAACCTTACGTTAATCGTAGTACTGTCATTGAATACATGTCTCATTTTGTCGACTTGAGGCCTCTATGATCGAGAGAGGATGAGTTTATATTATTTGTCGATGGTGTTTTCGATCACCAAGCCATATCATCGTCAATTCTTCACCAAATCTCAAGATTGGCCCACCAATTTAGAAGGCTTCCTTCTCCTTTAGGCGGGCAAAATAGTCCAATCACCCCGAAAATTTAGGCAAACAGGTTATGAAAAAAAAGAAACTTTATTTGTGACTAACTTAAAAATTACACAATCCCTTATGCCAATGATAATATAAAAGATTACTAAATTTCCCAAAAAATGAAAAAAAAAAATCATCGAAATCGGACAGTTTTTAGCAAAGTTAAAGCTTATTGAAATTTTTAAACATTTTGATTCCAAACATTAATGAAGTTTTAACTTAATTTTTGTTTTCTTTGTCGATTATTTTATCGATAGAGTAACAATTGAATTCTTTATCTTTTGTTACGTTGCATTATTTTCTTTTCTTATTAATTTGGGATTTGATTACTTAACAATATACTGTGCAAATTTTTCGCACGGACTTACTAGTTATTATAATTCCTATTACAAGAAATTACCATCTATAATGATAATTAACTAGTGTTTATACATATATTTCTTCAATGGGAATTATTAATCATTTATTAAATAACTGACCAACTAAATATTATTAATAATAACAAGTTATTGCATTAAATTGGTATCGTGTTTAATATAGTTTTGTCCACTATTTTCATTTCGTTTTTTCTACTTTTGTTCTGAGTTGGTTATTTCGAATTGAATTTGTATTGTCACTACCAGTGGCATAGGCAGCGACGATAGGCTAGGGTTAGATTGAATACTATGGAATTTCTAATGTCAATCTAGGTTAGAATGTCCGAACTCGTAGACTTTTATGATAGGTGATAATTTACATTTTCATTTCTTTGTATCGGTTTGTTAAATACCAAACATATATAAATAGTTATAACTTCGAGTAGTCAACTTCATATCCTTTGTGGCTGACGCTGGTGTACTAGACCGACAGTTAAACGCATTCGTGAAATATCGGGGTTATCACCCAATATGTGTATTCAACGGTAACCTAAGTATGGCCGAGCGGGAACGTGTTGATTGGGCAGTAATCCGAAGCGATTTACTGTTGCTCCGATAATAAGCTTCGTAGCATAGCGGACCAATTAGTACCTACCCTGTAATTGACTAATTCGGTTTGGCTGCTTTTGATACAATTTCGCTTCTGACAATATTGTGTCCGTAACTTCCGGATGACTACTATCCCTTAAGTGATCCTACAAATAATCTTTAACAATTCGTATTGCTGACATACATATACGCGTTTAATGTTAAAAAAAAAAAAGAAGAATTTTAGCAAATTGAAAAGTCAATTTAAGATATATATATATATAGAATTAAAAAAAGGATTTTATTTTTATTTTTTAAACTCATAATGAATTTCAAAGATTATGTTTGTGTATATATCTTTATTCGTCAATGTATTATTTGTGTTTACTCTCAGCCTCTTAAGACTCAGCAGGTCCAGATTGTGCAAACCTAACATAAACGACAATACAGTACAATTGCACCATATTATACTTTCATTTGTCGAAAAAGAAAAAAAATGCGACCCAAATTTCGAATAAAATTCTCCCTTTGTATGGTGAGGAAACAGTAGCTTAAGGGTTTTCGTGAATAAGGTCAGGATATGTGGAACTGGAAGACCTTGGAAGACGTCCCCAAGCCGGCCGGAGTTTAACGATGGGTATCTACACTCGTTGCGTATTACATTATGAAACGTTGCATACAGATGTGAAGAATGAGAACGAGTTTTTCAGGAGCCAACAGAGAATTTCAGAGATTAATGATGGGTGACGAGATTGGATGACTTGAGAGATGTAGGGTGCCAGGAAATACTTACAGCCGATAGGAAGGATAAAACCACTTCAATACTTTATGCAAATGGGAGATAGAGGCGTCCCCTGAGTTCCAGATGATGAATCATACAAAGCAACTTGTCAAAAGTCAAAAGATGTATGCATCTTGAAGAGGGGAATGGGGTATCTCGAGGGAGCGGGGTGTCCGAGCGGCTAAGCTTGTGCACATCACTGCGTTGCCCAGTAACCTGATGGTAAATAATTACGAGTTCTCGTCACGGTGACGGGGAGGAGAGGGGGCCTTTAACTCTGGAATTAATCTCCCGCCCTCACCTCCTGGACCGAGAATACAACGTATAGTCTAAAAGGCAAGGAATCGGAGTGACAAAAAAAGAGACAGGGTATCTTCAGTAAATAGCTCTCGAATACGTACCTCTGATCAGCTTCCTAACCAAACAATGAATTATTGGTTGTTGGTGCAAACATTTTGTGACCTACTCTAATTTTTTTGATTCAAGGAGATTGAGATTGAAGGAGTTTATAAGGTTTTGGCAATTATACTATGTATATTTGTGGACTATGTTAATGAATGATAGGGATTGATAAGTAGGACATGCTAGTAGGTGGTATTTGTCGCCATGTAGGAGCGTAAACACACTCGTTCCGCAGTCGATACGCTAATCACCCTAATGATGTTGAAGCCGTACTCAAGGGCTGTATCCCTCTCGGTTAATTGAACGAGTGCCTACCTCTTGCATCCACTTCTCTCAACATGGCTTTTGCGCTTGCGTCTCAGCTTATGGTCGGCAACGTGTGTCTAAGTGCCTCTATGATAATAATTAATTAAGGAACTTACCAATAATTCATCCACGGTAACATACATGTTTATATAAAGAAATTGATTTCAAACATGCTTCATTTTAAAAAAATCTGAACACACAACTTTCACTTACAGCTCAACTTTGAATAGAATTTATTTTCTAGCCATATTGGGCAAATATAAAATTATTGAATTGCATTTTTAATTGAGCCAAAGCTAAAAAATTACAGCTAACAAGTGCCGAGGTCCGACGAAATGTTTGAAAATCACATTCGCGTAATAAATTCTTTTTTTTTCACTCCACACATCTATCAGCACCTGTCATGGTATAGATAATCAGCAGAATTTTTATGATAAATAATGATCGGCATTGTAGGCATGATTGGCGTAATACCTAAATACAATTTTCGAAATACTAATTTTAATAAAATTTGATACATTATAATTGTTGAATTTCTGAAAAATTATTTTTTTTTTAATTTTTTTTTTTTTTTTTTTTTATTATTTTTTTTTTTTTATAACAATCTGTCTGTTGGACATTGGTTATAGTGAGGTAGGATGACATTCACACCATATGTACAAAAAAATAAAATAAATAGAACAAAATAATAATCAAAAGTATATACAATAGACAATAAAATAAAATAACCTAAAAAATAAGAAAATTAAAAATAAGGAAAAAAAAATAACATGCATACCTATATTATATATTATTAATATTAAAAATTTAAATTCGTAACTAAATTAAGTAGTAAAGGTGGTCATCCGGATTTGTTACGTATCTGTTTTCAAATATTTTGAATATTTATTACATGATAGTTAAAGAATCAGATATATCTAATTTGGCGCTGTATAAACTAAAGCGGACAACTTTTGAACAAGTTTATAAAAATTTTAACAATAAAACTGTTTAGAATTTCTTGAAAACAGACTATGATATTCTTCAAAGTCCAAAAAAATATGTCTGTACACATTTTAAAGTCATTATAGAAATTCCGAATTTTAGTGAATATCGCGACTTTACCGTTATTCGTTCCACTGTATCTCATTCCAACGTGATTATCCATCGCGTTCTTTTTACCCTATTTAATATTTACTCCTACTTAGTGCGCATATATGATAAAAACTAAATAAATCTTGTTATTAAATAACGTTTCGATAATTTATTCAATTTTTTATTAAACATAATTATTTAGTTACTACTTAATTATGACTCCAGAAGAGATAAGTCCTCCGTTTTGAAAATACCAAAGGAAGAACTCTTTCTGTTTTCTAGGTTCAGAGATTTATGACAATCTCCCGCCGGGACCTCTTCATTTTCATCGCCATCCTGCCCCCCACAACCAAAAACTTTATAAGTCCTTTAATATGTAAGTTTGGATTTAAAACTTTCATAAGCGGCAGTAATTTATATTTCTCCTTTTAATTAATTTCTTCTCTTTCTTCTTCGGCTTCGTGTCGGTTCTGGCTTCTCGCTTGTCTCAACTTGGCTTTTGAGTTCATATTCTAATGGCTTTAACATTAAGTTGCTTGTATAAAGTGTTTTGACAGTAACAGATTTCTGTTATTAGAAATAATTAAAGCGCATAATAGACTATTATTGAATCAGTGGCGATCTGATTTTCATTTAAGACAACATAGTTGTGTCAAAACATGCACAATAGAAAAGAAAAATCAACTGAAATATTTAAACCTATATACTAAAATATATTATTGGAACTTTTAGTTCAAACATTAAGTTTTTTATTAACTTTAAGTAAATAATTAAAGTTTGCCAATAGGTACCGTAAGAGCTGAAAAATATAAAATCGTAACAACAGTTATACTAAAAATATAGGCACTATTAAGGCATAAAATGGGTGTATAGTTACTCACATAAACATTTTATGGCTCAATCAATTTTTTAATTGAAACGTAAATCTATATGTCTCATGTCCATGTGGGTTGAAGTAGAATAGAATAGAAAATAATTTTATTCTGGGACGAAGTCCCTTCAGAATAACAAAAAATTACAAAATTAAAATGTTATATCTGGCCAAATAAAAACAAACATAAAAAGTAAAGGTAAAGATAAATCAGTAAAGAAAATATTAGTTATACATACTATATACTACTATATATAATAAAAAAATAAAAAATCTATATACAAAACTCTTGAAACCTTGCCAAGACACTTAAAACTACGTACAATTGTAAAATATAAATATACACTTTTAGAAAAAATAAAAATACATTACAATCTTCTTAGCAGTAAACTCTGTGTTACTGTTAAAAAAAAAAAAAGTTGAATCTGGTAATAAGTATTTCAGTTATGAGCTATATGTAAATAGATTATTATGAATAATATTTGATTTTACATAAAAGGTTAGCGGGTATCTGACTGTTTTGGGGACAGGAATTGGAATAGGAGGGTTTTGAATGTAGACAGGGATGAAAAATGACGAATTTTGATAGGAAGGGAATCCCAAAAATTAACAGAGCGAGCTGTGAGAAGGAATGTAAAGGTCGGAAGGTCGAGATCTTTCGGAAAGGGAGTGGACTGAGGATTTGAATTGGAGGAATGTACCTAGGAAATATTGTCTTCGAATGGAGGGGAAGAGCGACTCTAACTCAGTGTAGTGGTGAAAGACATGGTAGTATCTCGGGGCACCAATTACAAATCTCACGCAACTGTTCATTAATCTTTTCAGTCTGTCACGGAGCTCCACCGAGAGTCCATCATACACCACACAGCAGTAGTCAAAGTGGGGGAAGATGAGAGAGGAAACGAGGAGTCTACGCGTATGTTGAGGTAGGAGATGGAATAGTTTGAGGGTAGAAACTGTCCGTCGGGAGATGTGAGAAATATGGTGACTCCAGGAGAGGGTTTAATCAATAAATAGTCCTAAATTTTTGACAGAGGAGTAGAAGGAGATTGGCTGGTCACCAAGGTTTAGTAATTGGAAACTTGGGATTGCACCAATCTTTCTAGGGGTTTTGAGAGATTGGAAAGAATTGAGATTGGGCGAAAGTCATTGGGAGAGGATGGATTAGCCTTTTTATTTAAAGGGAGTACAATGGCTTTTTCCAAGAGATATTTACAGTAGACATTTAGAAGTAGGCATGTGTATGTATTTATTTTTTGCCTAATTTTCAATTTTGAGTTGGAAAAAAATGTTGATAGTATTCCCAGTTAGGGGAAACAAATAAATAATATAAAATTTTTTTAAAAAAATATATCAAGCATTGTTTATTTATTTATAACGATGGGGGGCTCTTCGACCTCTTACGGCTCATTTTAGCCCTTACACAGTATTTATATTACACCAGATGGAATTAAAAATAAATTTGAAAGTGCAAAATATTTAAAACATTAAAATTTTCAAAATAGTGTAAGCAAATTAAAATTTTCTTATATAGGTGTGTTATTTGAAGAAATATAAACTTTTTTTTGGCCAATTTGGAGTGTTTTTAAAAATTTCAGTAATAAATTTAACTTCATTTTGTTGAGCTTCATATACATAACTTAATTCAGTCAATTTGTGCCTAACTGTTAGATTGATCCACCAGCAGGGACATAGAGGGGTTACCCCTTTTGTCGTAAGGTACTCATGAGTTAGCCGTGAGTGTCCGATTCGAAGCCTTGTCAGGATTATTTCTTCTCTTCTGTTAAACTGGAGGTCCGCTCGACTTGGATCTAGAGAGGGCTCGATTACTCTCAACTTATTCTCTCTTAAAACATGCAAGAGTCCCTGCCATTTCTCCAGAGCCTTTCTCTTTACCAAAGTTTCTACCTTCTTCGGAAAGCCATCCTCTACTTGTATTCCTTCCTTGAATGCTTGTTTTGCCATGATATCTGCTAGCTCATTACCTCTAATACCTGAGTGAGTCGGTAACCAACAAAAATGTATCTTACATACCCTCCAATGTTTTTATATGTCTAACTGTGTCTGTGACTAATGAGTTAGTTGAAAAGGAATTTTTTATAGCTTTAAGAGCAGATTCAGAATCTGTAGTAATGTGATGTTGCTGTTTATTGTAGTTAAGACAACGAATGATACGATTAATTGTAAAAAGTTCTGCATGGTAGGAAGTGCAATATGGGGGTAATGAGAACATCTGTACATTGGCAGAAACAGTGACAGCACCGACTGTATCTTAAGTTTTTGACCTATCTTTGTAAAGATATTCCTAATCGGAATATTTCAGTTGGAAGTCCGTGATGTCAGCTAATCCTAATTTTGACGCAAGGGGTTAATACACATTATTGTGATGTGCCTTTGTGCAATTTTAATGTCAAAAAGCCATAGTGATAATCGACATGTGATTTTTCTCATTTCTGTAGTTTTATGTTTTTCAGTCTTGATTATTGATGTTTGAGAGACATATGTTTTTTAAAAATATTTTAAACATATTAATTAATATTAAATTCTTGTGAACCTTGAAAATATGTATTTGACAATAGGCCTGAATACTCCATTTTGTGGCTGCCTCTGCAATTAAAGGCAGTCAGTCATCGGGTCCCAACTGGCCAAAGGAGCTTAAGCTTCTCAGATGATAACTTGGGTAATCTGACTTCTTGAATAAAATATTGGCCTAAGTCCATGGTACTTATAGGGAGGGGGCTTCCCCATCCTCCCTGCTCGGAAGCTCAATTCATCTTTAATATTGAGTAATAGGCCTCTAGTTTCCATTTCTTCTTAAGTGTGTTCTTAATTACATAAAGTTATTTATATATAAAAACATTAGGTGAGGTGCATTACAAAAACGCCTCTCAATAATTTAATTTAGAATAGTTTTTTTTTTAAATTATGAAACCATTAAAATATTACTTTAATTATAAATATTCACTTTCAACAATTGATATAATCTATGATTCATAATTGGTAATTGGTTGACTGTCGTGGATAATGAAGAGAAGAATAGTTGGGGTGGTCAGTCAAAAAGGAAGGCAAAAATAAATGATAATATTTATTTTTTACATATGCCGACGTTTCGACCTGAAGTTCAGGCCTTCATCAGGGTTAAGAAAATAACCAGATAACAAGGTATGAGAAACATAAGTAGTGATGGTAAAAAAATAAAAAAATTAGAAACATAAAATAAATAAATATAAAGTAAAATTAAATTGTTAGAATAATGACTAAGAACTAAGAGATAAATATTAATAACCGTTACAAAGTGTAGAATGATGAAATAGGTATAATAAAAAAAGGTGACATAAGTGTTACAATGGGAATCTTAGAATAAAATGTAAAACATGAAAAAGAAATATGAAGTTATATAAGAAATGAAAATAAATAGTAAAATTAAAACATTGAGAAAGGAGTAGTTTATGTTATATTATCATTTATTTTTGCCTTCCTTTTTGACTGACCACCCCAACTATTCTTCTATTCGATATAATCTATGAAAATTCCGTGCACTATGTATTCTTGGTTTTTCAGTAGTATAAAAATGTTTTCCTTGGAAATATTTATTTACTGTTCAATAAGAAACAATAATAAAGTTGGACATTATCTACATCAGTTAAAAGTCATTAGGTTCTCGCTACTTCTACGATTTTATATTCTAGATATTATTTTTTTCTAAAACCGTTAATTTTCCAACGGTTTATTATATATCTATATTAATATTCTTGTTTTCAACCGGCACAAATATTTCTTTCTTGTTCTCCATTAGTTTAAAAGAAAAGTAAATTTTATTTAGTAATATTTAGTCTCTTGAGAATAAATACAATGAACAACAAAGGTACATTTGTCTGGCATTAGAATGCAATAGAGAAACAATTAATTAGCATAAGTGTTTTGAAAGTTATGTTAATAAACTAAAATTAAAAATATCAAAGCACAATTAAACTTATTAAATTGTCGATAAATATACATGATTTTGTTCATATATTTGTACAAATAGGCAATATAGATAATATCTATACTATAACATCTGTAGTATTTATTATGTGCCACCTTATATCATCGCTGAAACACATTTTTACAATTTTCTCAAAAACGGCTCTACTCGGTGTATCATTGTATAATTAAGTGGTATTTAATACCAATCAGGTCTTATACCGATTGATGTCAATTTACAGGGCTTAAATGCCTAATGTTCATATACGTCTTCCTCTAAAATATCTTTAATATGGTTTATTTTAAATGATTAATCATCTCACATTTTTAAGAGTTACGAAAAAATGCTAAATATAACTTTTGAAAGAATATGATAATTGAATAAACGAGAAAAAAAAAAAAATGCTTATCCAGGTCGAAAATGAATCTCCGGAAATACTAGTCAGAAGGTATACATATAAATAATATATTGTTGGAAAGCGGAGAATTTTAGAAAAAAACATTATCTAATACAGAAAGCTGTAAAAGATAACGGAGAGTGACGAAAAAATTATAAATAATAATTTGGAAAACTAATATTAATTAGCGTTAATCAGATGTTTCCAGAGAAATTAAATGCAATTCACTAAATGAATGTAAACATTTAAAATATTTTTAAGTTTGAAAAAATATTTAAAATACACCTAATCAAGACAGTGCCATTGTTAAAAAAATTATTTCATTGTATTTGTGTGAAAGAAGAAGTGAAATATAAAAATATTTCATATATATGTTTATAACCTTAAATATATTTACTGTAGTTTAATAACTCTACATCTGATATTATATTTAAATAATTAGGTATTTATCGTTTGTTTATTCCGAAAAATCATTATGTAACCTTTTTGAAAATTAAATTATTGAATAATTTGATGAATTTTTCTCTTTGTGCTATTCCAATAGTGTCAACTTCCAATTAGTGTGACAATATTTGACCTGACTATGACAGACAATGCAAATCTGTTATTCAATTTTAATAAACATTGCAATGGAAAATAATATTTTAATAACTAATATTCTTACAATTTATAATCAACGGTTCGTACAACCCATAATCAACTGGTGATATATAGGACATTTGTTGTCTTAATGGTATTTATGATTTATTTGCTTTAAACTTTTAGATTTAGCTCGATTAAAAATCCAATTCAAAAATTTTAAAATAGCCCAATATGACCAGAAAATAATTTCTATTCAAAGCTGAGCCGTAAGTGAAAGTTGTGTGTTGCGCGCACCACATTTTTCATTATGTGGTAGGAAAAGTCATCTATAAGAGTGCGCCATAAATATTTTATTTATATCTAGTAAAGTTTAGATTTCTCTGTTTAGTATCAATGAAACAATTTATCCGCTTTTCATATATTTTTCAATAATTAATATAAGGAGAAGAAGATCTTGGTAGCGGAGCTTTGCTTCACAAGCTTTTTTCTTGAAATTAATTTTGACCTGGATTAAGTTATGTATAATGTACTACTAATTATCGATTATTATTGGTTCGTAATCCTCAACGACTTCAGCTGTTCACTTTGTTTTGTCTATGATGGTGTTCCCATCAGAATCTTTACATTTGACCTTCTCTACTGAAGTTGACATATCTGTATAGCTTTTTTTTTCATGATTATTATCGTGGCGTAATATGTTAGAGGTAAGCCATGTCTCTGGAACGGGGTGAGAAATACGGAAATTTAATTTCCCGCCTTCTTGAGCTTGCTATTATTTATAGAAGCCTCCACAACTTATTTGTATATTTCTGTAGCATCCTTCAGAGAGACTTTATTATCCTTTCGCAAGGCGCCGTCTCTTTAAGTAGCAGTTCTTCTAAAAATTCTTTCTATTAACATATATCTTCCCTTTCTCCGAATGTCTTGTTGATTAAAAGCTGTAAACTGTTCTTGTTGTGAAATATTTTATTGAATATTTACCGCTTGAGTTATATTGCCTGTTATGAAAGTATATAATTGAAAATTATGTTGTATTATTCCTTTTCTCTATCTAGTGGAATTATTTATCATGTCATTTTCCTTACCGCCACACAGTTTTTGTAGGTAATGTATTTTTTCATTAAAAAAAAAAATCATTTATATAAACTTATTCATCCGATCTGATACTTGATATTTTATTTTTGAACCAGTAATAATTTCAACAATTAGAACAATTGGAGAATATGGGTTCTTTAAGCATGGGACACTTTTATGATAAAAATAACAAAATTAATAATGGGGAAAAGAAAAAGGATTTTTTTTCACTTACGGTTGGATGGAGGTGTGCACGTATTAAATAAGAATGTGTATAATCTAAAAACTTTTAGAATAGAACATTTCTTAAAAATAAGTTATTGGTACATGGAAAATTTTGTATTGAGATGGAGCTTTAAAAAATGAATAAATAATTTTTACAATAATAGGACATGACTGCTGCTATGAAGAATATGGGAATAAAAAAAAACCAATTGTTCAATATTGATAACTGTGTTAAACATTGGATGAGTAGTGTTAAATACTGCGGGGGAGCTTTCAGACTGAAGTCCTCCCTTTTCCGAAATAGAACTTTTTTTTCATTGGTCCATATTAGTTACTATGTATTGTAATATGCCTAGAGGCAATCATAAGAAAAAAAATTAAATTTTCTTTTAATATCTTTTTTTTGTTTAACTTATCGTTTCTAGGGAATTTTATTTTTTAATATAGTTAAATTGTAAGAACAATAATTCCTTTCTTTGAAAAATATCACACCTGTATTGAAATGCTTTATAGAAAAAAATAATGCTTAGAAACTATTAACAAAGTAATGAACACTCTAACAATGTTTACTTGAAAACTAATCTAAAATTATCTGCACTTTTATCATTTTTAGATTGTTTTAAAATCATGTCAAACTAATTTTTGTATTTTACATTTCCGTTTCGTTGTCATTTTCGACTTTACTATGCCAACTGTTTTCCTGGTAAAAAATACCGACATGTGGTCCTGAGTTTACATTTGCTATGGGGGTGGGTCGAACATGAAAACTTTTCTGTAAAACGTGACCTGCCGGAAGAGTTTCCATGAATTTTTACGTGGAGTGGAGATACCATCATTTGTGTCATTTTGGGAATAAATATATTCTGTGTAAGTGAAATTATTAATGACAAAAAAATGACAGTAAAGAATTTTACTTTTTTTTTGTATGAAACCTGTTAGTATGTACAAGAATGAATGTAATGACCCTATATTTTTTCTAATATTTTTCTAGTATTTTTTTTTTTTACTAATATCTATAGTTTCTTAAAGATATTTGGATTTATAGAAGGGTATCTATATAACATCTTTATTTATCACACCACTGTTGTTTCCGGAAATTCGACCTGCGAAAGTATTTCCTCTTGTTTTTTTATAAAATCTTCCAAATTTTTAAGAGCATTTTTAATTCATTAATAAAATTAATAATTTCAAGGATTGACTTTATTGAACCCTTTCCATGCTTCAATTCATTTTTATGTTTTTCGACGACGTTTCAGGCAATTTTGCCCATTTTCAAATCGAAATCTTTATATCATTATCTTATCCTCTATGTTATATTACTTTTATATAAAATCTTTCTTCATTCTTATCCTTAAATTCTTCTAATATTGATTTCATGATTAATTATGAAAAGTCAATACTTCGGACACTTCACAGAAATTAAACATATTTTTAAAAAATTTCCATTAAATGCTTTACATCTTCATCCTATATACAATAGCCTTATGTCTACAGTGAGCTGTGGGCTTGCATTTTTACTATTTCCTCAATTTTCTCCTTCAGTTAGTTCTTAAATTCTTTCAAAGTTCATAGTTATCCATTTCGAATTATCTTTAGTTATATCTAATAACTCCTACCCAGTTAAAGCCAATGTTCCTCAAGGTAGCGTCTTGGGCCCCGTCCTTTATATCCTTTTTACCGCCGATATCCCTGTCCATCCCAATACCTTCCTGGCAACATTTGCTGATGACACCGCCATCCTATCATCCAACTCAGATCCCGAAATAGCATCTTTAAATCTTCAAAGGCACCTCTCCATGATTGAGCACTGGTGTAATAAATGGTGTAATAAATCAAAGTAAACGAATCCAAATGCAAACACATTACCTTCACACTACGCCGCAGATCCTGTCCATCAGTCCACTTTAATTCCATCCTGCTTCCTTTTTCAGACACAGTCCGGTATCATGGCTTTATCTTAGACCGAAGACTAACGTGGAACCCACATACTAGACTTAAAAGACAAGAACTTAACCGACGATACGGCCAATTATACAGACTACTGACCAGAAAATCTCAACTTTCAATTGACTACAAATTACTAATCTACAAGAGAATCCTGAAACCCATTTGGACCTACGGACTTGAACTTTGGGGGACAGCAAAATTCTCTAACATCAAACGCATCCAATCCTTTCAATTCAAAGTCCTCCGAACAATAGTCGATGCCCCGTTCTATGTAACCAACAAAACCCTACATCATGACCTTAATATCCCATTTGTCCTTGACCTTATCCCTGAAAAATTTTCAAAATTCCATCAGAACCTTATCAATCATCCAAATCCCCTAGCCCAATCCCTATCTAGTTCCACTCATCTCAACAACCCTCCTCGGAGGTTGAAGCGGCAGTGGCCCAGAGATCTTTTATAGTATTTATTTTGGAGTTCTGGCAATGGCCAGATTCTCCACTCAAGACTGGAGTTAAATTAAATGTTTGGCTTGTGGACCAAAATACTTGATGATCTTACTTACTATATGCCAATAATTGATGTGACCAATATACTTTTGCATTTAACTCCTCTAATTTTTTATTCGGACTTAGTTAGGTTTCTCCTGCTAAGTAACTGCAAGACTGTTGCGAGACTCTCGCGAAAAACTTAGACCATGACCAACTGACTGAGTTTGCAAGACCAAGACTCGTCTCAGTCACGCATTTGGGCAACACTAGTTTCGCTAAATAGTTCAAGTATCTGTGTGAATAGCCTAATTCAAAAACAAAAAGTTTACTAAATTCAAATTACATATCTGTATATGTATATCAGAGATGGGCAAATGCTACTCTTGAGTACCGAAGTACCAAGTATTTTATACAAATTGAATCATTGTTGGGAATTAAATAACTTCTTCAGTTAATCGTTTGACATAAACTGAAATAGTGATTAAATTCTTTGGTACTCAAAAAAGGTCAGTGTTTGAGTCAAATACTTGGTACTCAGTACTCAGAGTAGCACTTGCTCATTTCTGATGTATATGTATATGTTGTTACATTATTTATTTTTTATTTTTTTTTTCTGTAATCTCATTACTGGAATGCCGATTTAATATCATCGATTGTTTATTTTTACAATTTTCTTAAAATGATTTTGGTGATCTCTAATCAAAATATAATTAATTTGTTTGACTAAGGTCACTTATTTATTTGTTTAAACATTTTATTAATGTTTTTGGACTAATTGCCAATAAGTTCTGGCTAAAAACCAACAAAACTGAGAAAGTATGTTTGGATTTGTAATTATATCTTATTGAATATGAACTGTGCTTAGTTCATAAAGTTATTATCATAAATTAAACTTAATGACATAATTTCTGGCTGTATCATTGTCCCATCAACCATTTAAATACTTTAATTACTAAATTTTCAAATTCAATTGAGGTCCCGACGATTCACTTCATTAGTTTCTACGTCCACAGCATATGGAACTTCTCTTGTGTAGCGGCAGTTGAATTCTGTTAGCTTGCTCTGTGACTTTAGTAATTGCGAAACTGGTTCACAAAGGATTGTTTCCGAACCCATTAACCGTTTAGAGTCCTCTATCTCTGTCTTCCGAGCGTTAGTTGTTAGGGCTCAACTCTGAATTTAAGAGTGAATGATCATATTTGTTTTGGGAGATCTTATGTCATCCCAGGATTCGTAAACTCATAAATATCTGGAAAACATTCTAATAGGATTTGGAGATGAGAAGCCGCTATAAATTGATGGTTTAGGAGATTTAAACACAAACAGTATAATTTAGTCTATTTACGGCTTTCGTTCTAGTGTCCTAAAACCCTTGGAGTTTCCTGTTATTGCACTGTTCTCAACTTTCCTTGAAAGCTTGAATTATAGTCTTCTATGTCATTTTTTGTTTTTATATATAAATTTAAAAAAAAATCTTGAATACAATTTTAGATCTTAAAAAAAAAGAAAAAGATTTTCAGACTTATACATTTTGAAGGACAAATCAATTTTAGGTTACATACAAAAATATACGCTGCAAATTATTTCACAATGGTTTATTATTTCCAAACAAGTATACATCTAAAGAAACATTACCTTCCTAGCTACAAAGAAAAATAAATAAAAGGTCATTCAAATTATTGGACTAAACTTTTTTTTTTTAATCATTTGTAATATGCTTAAAAAAAAAAACATTACTTCAGTAACACATTCAAAATTTAAAAACCAAACAAAGGATATAACATTTGGAGTAGAACGTATTAAAAAAAAACTGGAGACCATATCTTTGATCCTAATAGTTCGATTTTAACGATTTTTTTTTTCGTTTTTTAGGAAATTCCGTAAACTTAAAAAAAAAACAAATTTTAAGAGGGGGTTAAGTTATTGAATTTTTTGGTCGATCACAATGGTTGATTATTTAAAATAATAAACCAAAAATATTTATAAATCGCTATATCTCTACTAATAGTGCTTTGATTTTGATGAAATTTCCTTCATTTTGTAGAAAATTTAAGTACTTTTGAAATATCTTATCACAATATTTACAAAAAAGTGTATACTCTTTGAGTTATTCGGAATTAAATTTTACCATTCCTCGTAACTTTTTTTCCAGCTTCTTTTCGTTGAAGTATATAGATAAATTTAAAGGGCGTCAAGAAAATGACTTTAGCGAAGTTTCATTGAAATCGGCAAATTCGCTTAGGAGCCACAGTCTAAAGCAATGCAGGTTTTTCGTCCGCCATTTTGAAAGTAAAAGGCGGATAGTAATGTCGAAGAAGGAGGATCATCCTCGGGTGACCTCTGATTTTATAACCAAATTTCAAAAAAATTGTCCAATAGTTTCGGAGAAAATGCGCGACGTTTTTCGAATTCTGCGCATCCTAAAACGTGAAACCTCAAATTTTGAGAGGGGATCAAGTTTTTGAATTTTTTGGTCGATAAAAATGGTTGATTATTGAAAATAATAAACTAATAGTATTGACAAAGTAATGTAAATAAATAATTTTAGCAAGAAATATTGCATTGGGTTGACTCGAAAATTAGGCAGGCTTTCACGTTTTCTTTATATTAATATTTTATAAAACAAACTATTAGGGTTTAAGGCATTATTCTTTTACATGTACATCAACATTTATTAATCCTCTTGACACCGTACTAGTCCGCAAATTTGGTTGCCTGTTCTTTTGACGTTAAAAGTTTGTCCTCGTCATGAAGTATTGTAGAGCTTCTCTTCGTGTTGCTTATCTTCAAAAGCACCGAAAATTTCTTGTAATCGCCATGGTCGACCATAGCTTTTCATATCACTGTGCAATCTGCCATTGTTTTTTGACGTTGCGAATCTGAGTGGTAAGAGAAATACCAGAAAATGCATTCTCATAATTTGTTAATAATACCTGTTCAACATTCTAATCTGAGGGAATGGAGAAGTTACCTACACGTTAGGAGAAAGGTATCGAGAGTAATGGAGTTTATTTTGATTCATAAAAATAGTTTTACGTCATTAATTTTGTTTTAAAACCATAAACCTGTATTAATTTTTCCGAATAACACCATTTTCATTGAAAATATTGTGCTCATTATCGAAAGTTTCCACTTCAACTTGCGGTTTACGTTACAGACATCAAGGATAAAATTTGGTTCGCTGTCTGTTTGTAGTCAAATATATGTAACGGGAATGCCAATTGCTACCGTTAATTCCATTTTCATTTATATTTTCGGGGTGGTGTCTCGATGCTCCTATATAATTTTCATCACATTCCATCCAAGAATTCCGCTTATGCACGCACTAATGCATCTTAAATAGATTTTATAAAAATGTTATATTCGAAAAGAAGAATGGTTGCGGTGATCAGTGAAAAAAAAAATATAAAAATGAATAAGTATATTTATTTTTATAATTTTTTTTTTACTGATAACCCCAACCATTCTTCTCTTCAGTTATTCTCTACAGTCAACAATCAATCAACAAAAACCGTATTCGTAGATTTTTGAATACATGGCTTTTACTACATAACTTGGAGTTAAATTCTTTATGTTCGGCAAGCTACTGTTAAAACTGCCGAATTTTAATTTTTTGAAAACTGCTGAATGTAATGCCAAATTGTTCGTCTGTCTATTCGTTGTATGAACCAGATCTCTGTTTGTCAGTTCTCATCCATCCTATTTCTATCCGAACTCCCAGATGTCCAATCTTTTAAGAAAAAAATAAGTTGAAACAAAAATTAAGTAATGAAGTTTAATTGACAAATAATTTAATTAAAGGAAGAAGGCTCTTAAACTTGAAAGCCTGTAAAAACTTCTTGAACAAAATATAATTCCTACTTCAATCCAACTCTGATTCCTGGAAATAGATTCAGAAGTTGATACCTGTCAATTTACAGATAAATTGAACTAATTAAGAATGTTTTCTCATAAAGTTTAGAAATAAAATGAAAAAAAAAGTAGGAAAAAGAAGTTTATTCTTCTTCTACTTATCTAACTTCCATTTATTTTATATTATTTTATAAATGGTGTATATGTATAATTAGAATCATATACATATCACATATTATAATAATACATGATACATATTATAATCTAACTAGTTGGCCCGTGCGAAAAATTTTGTTTAGGTTTTTCATTTTGTTTAATGAAGAAATAGCAAAACAATATGGAAATAAGTATGAACTATATAAAGAAAGAATTAATATTTTATCCTTAGTCGATTACAATATCCCATTAAATATAATAGACCAAAATATCTGCTTTGCTAGGACCTACTTTTAAAGGCTGACTGGAAAGATAATAAAAGTAATATAGAAAAAAATAATGCCCCAATCATGGGATATTCTAAATAATTAAAAAAAAAATAAAATGTAAGGACAACCAAATGTCTTTAAGAAATAATAAAGTTAATATATCAGCAAGGGAAAAAAATGTAGTAGACTATTCTATTCATAAATGCAATATCTTTAAATCGGAAGACATTATTAAGTATACCAAAACTAATAGACTGTATCTTTGTTAATTATTGTCCAATTTTTACAATTTTTTTTGTTGGTAATTTAGTAATCTTTCTAATTATCATGGGTACAATAAAAATAAAAAAATGCATACTTTTTGAGTTATTCTCAAATAAAGTTTCTTTTCCTCCATAACTTTTTTCCAGACTATTTTTCGCCTGTGAAGAAGATTATCTTCAAAATGAGTGGTCAATCATTGGATTTGATGAAGAATTGACGAAGTTATGGCGTATTTTTGTGGGCTACTATTATTTTCGATTTTGTTATCAAATTATTATAGATGAGCTAGTGAATATCAAATGGTTATTTATGGGTATTTAGTATCTAATTAAATTATTAATATAACGTACTTAATTAAAGTAATGCACCTAAGTTAATTATAACTTTAATTAGAAAACGCCCCATTTCTGATAATTTTCGTAGATAAAGAATTTGTAGGTAACAATAAGAAGCCATTACCGAAGCTTTAGGCTGATATTAATATTTTTATTAAAAGGAGTCTGTACCATGGACTAATAAGTTAAAGTTAAATATGAATAATAGAAGGCATATGTTTATTTTAAAAATAATAAACATGAACATATATTCATGTAAGAAAAATCATGAATTGCCCAAGAAAAATTTGGTCGATTACAATGGCTCATTATTAAAAATAACTAACCAAAATTTGATGCTCTGTTATGTATTTTTTGACACTTTAACTTCTTGTTAAATTAATTGATTAGTTTTAATAAACATTAAATCAAATGAAACAATGTTTTTGTAGATTCCAACGTTTTTTTCCGGGATGTTTTTTTAATCCAATTAATTTTTTATTTTACACTGTTTTGTAAACTCCACGAAAACGGCTCCAACAACTATGATTAAATTCGTTAAATCAATATAAAATTAAGTGATATTTAATATTAATATTTGGTAATATTCAAGAGAGAATTTTAAAAATGTTTTCCTTTTAAGTCTCTTTAATTTTGTTTATTTATTATTCGTGCGTAATAAGCCATATTCATTGGTGAGGGACGAGGGTTCCAATTGTATATAGATTAGTTTCATAATTGCTGTATAGCTCTGGCATGAATTAATATTAAATTATATAAATGACGGAAATATGAAATTAAAATTTGTATGTCTATATTTAAATAAATAAAAGTAGCCACGATGAAATATATAGCGGCCTCCGGCCTTCTGATGCTAAAAAGGTTTCCTATTTATGTGCTATATTATAAACCAGCGGTTTTCTAACTTTTTTTACCGCAGGACTCCTGTCCTCGGGCTAAAAAAAAAAATTGCAATACTCTTGTCGGACTAAAAACATTTCCTGGTACCCTTGTAATTAAATAATTAGAATGTGCTGAAGTAATCGGAAATGGCCAGTAACGAATAACGCATGTACTTAACAGATTAGACAACAATTTTTTTTTTGTTCATTAATATTTACAACTGACAATAATACAACTAGTAAATGTGCACTCAGGAATATAAGAACATGAAATCTCTTGTTGAGAAACTACCCACTTAAAGCACTCAAATAATAAATTTACACAAGAAGATCACGATGCCACCTTCTTTTAGACGCCTCGGAGGGTTATCAGTGATCGAGGAGGAAGCAAGGTTTGAAACGAGAAGATTCGGATGGTTCTGCAGTTTGTTATGGAAGGATAGGTATCTGGATTGGGCCAAATTGGAAACATATGGAACATTAAGATCTTTATGGATGATTTTATTTGTAACAAAGTAAGGAGCGTTGGAATGTAAGGATTGGATACGAGAGGAATTCGATGGTTTAGTGGAGCCCCAAAGCACAATTCCGTAAGTCCAAATAGGTCTTATTATTGTCATATATATGAGTCGTTTGTAATTGATTGAAAGTTTAGAGCGTGTGTCTAATAAGTGTTGGAGTAATCGAAAACGTCTAGCGGTTTCTTGTCGTTTCAGTCTTGTATGAGGATTCCATGTGAGTCGTATGTCCAGGCGGACTCCTAGGTAACGGATTTCTTCAACTGGGATAAGTTGGAAATTGTTAAAGGGTACTGGAGGACAGGAGGTCATAGATTTGCGTCTCAAGATAAAGGTATTTTGATGGGATTTATTGGAATTTATTTTAATTCTCCAGTTTTTACACCATTTTTCAAGGTTTGTGATGCAGTTTGGGATTGTGGAGAATTTGGGATGCAGTTGATGGATCATTATTAACAGATAGGATACATGTGTCATCAGCATACGTGGTGATTATAGTGTCAGGATGGGTTGGAATGTCAGCTGTATAAACTGTGTAAAGGATAGGACCAAGGATACTACCTTGAGGAATAATGTTTTAAATTGATGGGTTGTAACATCTATGAACCTTTTACAGAATGACTAACTCCAATTCCAACATTTTTGATTATTAATTTTAGAGATACTTCTAGCTGGAAAATTTATACCATTAGTCACAGTTCTACATTTCAAAACTGCAAATACCTACTATGGAATCAATTTACTCACTGTGCAGATATAAATTTTCTTACTAGAAATATCACTACAATGACTTAACTCTATAACTTTGAATTTTGTCATTCTGTCAACCGAAAGGCTCATATAATCTTCACTTTTATTTCCACATGAAAATACCTATTTCAATTCGATGTAGGGTGCTGAGTAAAAGAATTTGATTATATTTTCAAGAAAACATTTTTTCCACCAGAACTATGTAGCTGAATATTCGTAGAAGCATTTTTGATAGAATCATGAATAGTTGTTTAGTAAAAATTATCCATTATTATTAGGTCTGTGTGATTAAATTGCTAAAGGTTAAATTGCCTACACAGAGAGTGCGATATGTACTATATATATATATATAATATATATATATATATATATATATATAGTATATAGTGTATATATATATATATATATATATATATATATATATATATATATATATATATATATATACATACACTATATCGTCACATCAGGAATATTGCCGAGACATGTCGTACTTTATGTGAATGGGCCTTAAACGTATTGGTAAGTTACCAAATAGTAACATATGGAAATAAGTAAATATAAGATTTGTTATTTTCTTGGTCGATAATAATACGTTTTATTTTCCATAAAAAAAACATATAGCTATATAATAATAAACACGTTTACAAGACTCTATACAGAGTATTTTTTACTAACAATGGTCGGATTTAAATTATTTGTTTCTTCTTCTCTTTTTTAGTGAATCTAAAAATATTTCAAATTATCGAGTATATAATTATAAATTCCAAATTTTTAGAGTTGTGCTCGAAGAAAGTTTTCTTTACTTTTTAACTTATTTTTTGGCAATGGCTGAGAAGATTGTCTTTAAATAGATTAATCAATCATTCGATTTCATAAGGTTTAAAGAAAGATAAGGTGTATAATGGATAAAACAAGTCAAATTTGAGAGATGAAACATAAAGATAAAATACGATTTTTAATTTAATAATTAAGGTCTAATGCATCGATTTTTGAAAATAAAATCGATTATTATCATCTCGTTATCATTTATTCGTTTTAAATAATTTATAAAAAAAAAATAACACAAGCCATAGGACATTCAACGGTTTTACAGATATGTTGAATAAAACTTCATTCAAAACAATTTGAAAAATATCAACACATTTTAGTATTTTATAGTTTCAATACATTTATAATGTATTTTACTGTAAAATGACTGCTAGAACATCTTTAAGACATTTGAAATCACTTTCATGCTGTCATCGCGCTATTGTCTACCTGGACAATCGACCTTCCTCTCAGACCAATGCATTCCATTATATAGAGCTCACATCCGACAGTTGAATGAATGACCTGAGGCCCTAAAGTTGATCAAAACTGTCTTCGTCTAAACTAGGATTCGAAACATTTGCATTCGGTTCAGCAAAACTGTTTTGAAATCTGACTGAATATTTAACCTTACTAGATTACAATTATTATCCGTTGCGATAATTTATTTCTCCTTTAGTTAATTATCAAATTCTTTCATATTTTATATTTGACTATGTTTTATATCGAAGATTAATGTGGAATGGTTAATTATTTCAGATAAAAAAAATTTAAAGGTACTTAAGAGGAAGCTAATATTGAAAATTAGCCATTTCAGTCCTGTTAGAGATCATCAACGAGAATAAAATCTACAGTTTATTAAAAAATTATTAATAATACACTGTCAGGACCAGAAGACTGAGGTTCTACGGGCACATGATCAGAATGAATAAAGAAAGACTGAACAAGAAAATTTATGACAATGTTTGCAGCTATAAAGTATGGGAGTATATGTAAAACAAATAAAACAGGAACTTGACAGGCTAAAAATCACGGACAAAGATTGCTTGGCTAAAGAGCTTTTTAGGGAAAAACTGAAAGGGGTTGGGGTTCTTGTAGGTGGGAGGGAAAGACGAGAAAGAAAATGGACTAAGAAAGAGCGAGAGGAACATTCCAGGAGGATGAGATAGTTGTGGAGTAAGAGGAAGGCTGAGGAAGTGAAGAGGAAACGGAAATGATTTCGCGTGGTCCTTGCTGGCCGGTTCGGGGAAAAAAAATACACTGATAAACTGAATTTAATCAAAATCGTTATAACCGTTTTTGAGAAAATCGTAAAAATGTGTTAAATCGATGATTTATATGATATCCGATTAGTTGATTTTGACGAAAATGTTGCTATAACATCCCAGGCTTATAACACGCATGCACACAGACCATTTTGTGGAACTTGGTTATTTGAACTTAGGCGACCTCGTGTATTTCTGTCCGTAATACTTACCCTTACCCTATAGTGCACATATATGTAAGTGAAAGTAAAATGGCAGCAAACCCGGAGGTTCGATACTGATTATAGCAACACGCCCAATTCGAAAAAAAAACAAACCAAAAATTGAATAATCTGTGCTAGATATTTAAGTGCAAAAATCATATTTATGGAAAAACGCAATTGAAACTTTGGAATTTTGGAAGGTGCAAGTTTCAGCCCATGATCACAAATGCATGTTTTTATGAAATAAAAACCATTAGAAGTAAAGAAAGAGAAAAAATTACTTTTCTGGTGATGCTCTATTTTTTTTTTTTTTTTTATACTTTTTCACATGTACCACAGATATATGAATTTGTACTTGTAATAATTAAACACTTGTTTTGTTCTAGGAGAACTGGCTTTAGTTATTTTATATATTTTGTTATAAATTTCCTTTCATAGTTCGCATGGTAATGGCCAAATAGACAGCTATCTTTCCTCAGTTCCTAAAGCGTAAGTGCGAAGATCGTTATAACCTCACAATGAGAAGAAATACCTGGCATACTTGAGCACTTGAAGTACCGGCAAATAAAGACCGGCCGGCAGACATTGCGGAGTCAGCCGTAAATAAAGGATGAGCATTGCTTTGACAGTTTCAGGTACTCCATAGGTACCAAATGGGGTTCCAGTACCTCTTCAGGTCTCTAGCGGAAATAATTCACTTCAGTAACGGTCCTCAAATCTTTCTAAAGATCTAGGCCATGTTTTTAAGAGAATAGTACAAAGGAATATTTACTATGTTTGATTTGATATCACATTTATTTTCAAATGATAAATAATTATACAGATAGGCAATAATACATGTTGTTTTTTAATATGTGGTTGGCAATAAAAAATTCCAATATACAACAGATTGTGTATTTGCTATAATTCATTCCAAGTTTACGTTTCGGAATACAATTCCCATCTTTAGTACTTTATTTCCATCTTTATTTTAACTACACTTTTTTATTTATTTATTGAGTATTACAACAATCTGTCTCTTAGACATTAGTTATAGTGAGGTAGAATAAGATTCACATTATTTGTACAGAAAAATATAAAATAAATATAAGCAAAATAACAATAAATAATAATCAAAAAGTATATACAATAAATAAAATAAAATAACTTAAAAATAAGAAAATTAAAACAAAGCAAAAACACGTGCATACCTATATCCACTATTTACAATCAGGCAAGAGAACTCCGAGGTGGGCTTGTCCCTCCAACTATGGAGGGAAAAGCTGGACTTCAGGAGAACCCTGCGCTACTCTCTCAAATGCATCACTGGTTTAACCACACTTAAATTATTACTTTATTTTAACTCCACTTGAATTATTACTTTATTTTAACTTCTCTTAAACCATTACTTTATTTTAACATTAACAATCACATTTAACTTAGAAACTTTAAAAAAAATATTTTCTGTTAATAGCCAATAAATTACCGTTAACATACCCCCTCCCAGCCCCTCTCCCCACCCAAAGTTTTATGGTGCGCTTTTATGGTACGTTTTATCGTACCAGTCGCTGCCCAGTTCTTGTCATGCTGGCAAACCATTGGTAACCGTGGGGAATTTTAAGCTACTGTCTATATTTGTTAACTTTTATTTCTATATTTTGTTGTTACATTTGTTCCAGGTATTCTTTCGTATTATTTTTATTTCTAAACTTCACCGTGTAACGTTGCATATTTCGTTCCAATTATTTTTTGTTATCCCAAAAAAATCACCTCAGTTATTCTTAGCCCTGTTGTTTGTTTATTTTGTTTGCAAAATTCGTATTTATTTGTACTAATTATTTATTAGTTTATTATTTTCAGTAATGAAACATTGTAATCAAACAAAAACTTCAATAACTTAATCTCTACTCAAAATTTGAGATTTTACGTTTCAGGACACGTTGAATTCGAAAAACAATACAAAATACAACTTTAAAATAAATACAAATTTTTTTGTCCGTTCGTATAACTCAAAACGTATTCACTTTTTTGTTGATATTGTTAATTATTTAAAAGTTTACGAAATTTCCTCAAAAAATCGTTAAAATCGGACAATTAAGAGCAAAGGTATGGCCTCTAGATGTGTTTATATATTATACTGCAAAGGATATATCATTTTTTTTTTTGTTTTTGATTTTTGAAGTAATGTTTTTTTTTTTTTGCAATTTACTAATGATGACAAAAAAAATGTTTAGGGCAATAATTGGAAGCACATTTTATTTCGTTTTCTTTGTCTCTAGTAAAGTAATGTTACTTTAGATGAATAGTTGTTTGGAAATAATAAATCATTGTGAAATAATTTGCAGTGGTTTTTTTACTTTTTATATACATATTTTATTTTTTAATTATTTATATAAAAACAAAAACATTTTATTGGCGTACTGTTATATTTGTATTACTGTTGTTTTAATATTACCGTTATCTCATTAGTAAGTTCCATTTTTTATTTTCTCTTATTTACATAATTTTATCTATGTCATTCTTCTGATCTGAATTTTGTATTTTGCTCCCTCATTACCGAAGGTAGGGAAGCATTGTGAAGTTAAAAAAAGATTTTGTTCTCAGAATCGAAAATTTTCACTCCCGTTTTACGTTTCAGACATCAAGTGTCAAATTTAGCTCGGTGTCTGTCTGTCGGTCGGTAGTCAAATCGATGTAACGGGCATATGACCTACAAACGTTTATCCGATTATCATGCAATCTTCAGGAATTGTGCGGGTTGGTTTCTAGATGGTCGCATATAAATTTTATTAAATTCTAACATACATTTCCGCTCACGATCGCGCAAACGCATTTTTGTAGATATGCCAATATTTCAGAAACTGCTAGTTCGATTCGGTTCAAAGTTAGATAAAAGGTAGTATTTGTAAAAAAATAATGTAGTGTCAATTTTATTCAATTCTGTCCATTGCTTTCTCTTATATATGCGCAAACGTGTTTCCTTGATAAGTCTATATCTCTAAAACCGCAAGTTCGATTTGGCTCAAATTTGGAGGGAATTTAGGGATTAGTAAACGTAAAATGAAATAGGCATCAATTTTATCAAATTCTATCTGCTACTCCAAAAAAAAAAAAAAAAACTTCCGCTTTTAGATCTGGAAATGTGTTATTTGATATGCATATGGTTTGAAAACGGGGCATTCGATTTTACCCAAACTTGGAGAAAATTTGGAGAACAGTATAGAAATTATTTCGTATCAATTTCATTGAATTCCATTTAATAATTAAAATTTATATTAATAATTGTTAACAATATAATGGCTGTGAAATGTTGAAGACACTGATCATATGGCGTGGGAGTTAGGTTATTACAATATTGTTCTGGGGCTATAAAATTTTAAGTTTTATTCAAGAAATTAATTGATACTGTATTGTTTGGTCGGTTTAAAAAATTACTGGCATGATAATTACTGCTTTACTTAGATTTCGTGTAATTTTCAGTAATTTTTACTCCGAATTTGTAAACAAAAATAAGTCTTATTTGTGATTGTGTTTATTTCCATTGAAGTTCAATCTGTTTTTCTTGGTCTCGATTTCCTCCTTAAATATCGAAGTTGTGTGAACTTCGCCCATATTTTTATTTTCAAGCTTAATTAGTTTTGTTCTCACTGAAGAAAAGTACTGGTCTCCTTAACTCCGAACAAAGAATACGTTGAATTTTTCTTATGGATTTTCCAGTTCCATCCATTTTACGAATTGAAAACGTACCTATTAAGTATATATCATTACTATTAGTGCAAAAGTTCGTCTGTAAATATTTTCAACTTTTATTCTATTTGTGCTAAAGGTGACATTTTGTAGTCTGCAACTGATATAAGCAGTCTGCTATGATGAAAAATACCAGATGACAATAAAATATGAAATAATACCAATAAAGCATAAAGAAATAATGAGTTTTTACATATGACCTTATGCACTATCAGTAGTGAAATGCATGTTCAGTATGCTTTGGTATTTTTTTTTAAGAATAATCAATATGGAATCTTCAAATAGAACACTCTTTCGCATTTTAATATTAGCTGATAAACAAAATTCGTGGATATCGAACTCGCGAATGTTAAAGGGTAACTGTTTTTTTCCGAATCGGCTTCTCCCATAAATTTTATTCTCATTTTAAAAATTGTACACCTAATATAGATATATTTTAGCCAATGAAGCGGTTAGGAAGCTATACTGATCTTACTTGACTTTTTTATTTTTATTTTTAGGCCTGATAATGAACCACATAACATCAGCTAACATAATAAACAACATATATAACTGCATATCCTGACTATTTTTCATTTATTATTATATTAACAGTCAATTTTATTCTCTAAATAAATATCTATAAAATAAATTTTAAAAACCTGATGAAGCGTCATTTTGTGTTGGTTGTCAATTGATGTATTTCCTCAATGAATGAGGTTTTATTAGTATAAATGTGTATCATTCGAATTTATATAATTGTATTGCTCCAATGAATGAAATAGTAAAAATATAATTCATTTAATCCTGCATATCTAAAAAGAAAAAGGAATTTAATTTCCGAAAAATAATTTTTTTTTGTTTAAGTTGATCTTTGTTGCTTTAGTTTCTGGTCTATCGAAAGATAGTTGAGACTATGCATTCAAAAACTAACTTCCCTGGCCGATGTAATAAAGGGCAGGATATTATGAACTGGGCAGCCGTCAGGATAGCAATCTTGATTCCATTCTAGCCTGGAAAAATATTCTCGCCAAGCTGTCACATAATTTCCTCTTCTCAACTGTGTATTCGCTATTGGCGAGTCCTATCAGAGAGCTGACTTCCACGGTCATGTTACAGCAAAAAGATATAGTGTTAACAAAACTAGGAAATAAATAAAATAGTAAACCTTTATAACTTAAATTTATAACAATCACAAGTTCGATGGTGATAGGAACACATTTAAACTTTTATGATATTAAAATATTCATTGCTTAACTGTTTATTACTTATTGTTGGAAACTAAAAAGAAGATATACCATTCCTTTGTAGAAAGCGTAGCCACTTACGGATCAGAAGTTTGGACAATGACAAAAAAGATGGAAAATAAGTTGCTTTCCATGGAAATGGATTTCTAAAATCGAGCGGATGCTAAACGCAGCTATTAGAGACAAGGTCGGATCTCAAAAGAACATTCTTCACCTGATCGGGACCAAACAGTTAAAATGGTATGGCCACTTAATGCGGATGGATGAGAACCGCTGGCCAAAGAAAATTTATACCTATATGCCACCTAAAAGAAGGAAGCGTGGAAGCCAAAGAAGAAATGGATAGAGGACGTGGAGGAAAGCATGGCAGCCAGAGGGCTCCGTGAAGGAGATTGGATAGACAGGGAGCAGTGGCTTTTGGGTGTTGGGGATATAACTCCTTAGGTTGTATAAAACCCAAATAAAAAAAATAAAAAACTTAAAATCTTATAATTAACAAAATATAATTCTCAGTGAAAAGTGACTGGAAATCTTTTGGTATTCATAAAAGAAAAATATATATCGTATGTGAACGGTTTTAATTTGGAGAAAATGATAGAATGATTAATGTATAAAAGAATTTGGAAAAATCAAGGAGCACAATGACAGTTAAATTTTTGTCATCAATCACTAATGATTATAATTAGGACGGATTGTGAGGAGTAACCTGGTCGAAAACCAGATTGGTAAGAGTTAAGTAGATTAGACTGAGAGAGTTGAAAACTTGGGATTGCACTATTCGTTCGAGGGGTTTTGAAAGGTTAGAAAGGGTTGAGATTGGGCGGAAATTTTCAGGGGAAGAAGGGTTAGGATTTTTTTGTAAAAGACGGGCAATGACTTTTTTCCAAGAGGGGAGAAATACTGAGTTCTGGAGGGAGAAATTAGAGATGAAAAGGAGAACGCGGAGGATTTCACATAAGCACGATTTGATTAATTTGACGGGAATGCCATCTGGACCAATATAATTTCATCACGGCTGATATGAAGTCTGTGGGAGAAATATCTGAAAAATAAAAGTCGTCGTCGTTAAACAATGTTCCAGAAGTTAAGAAGGAAGAGGATAATGGAGGAATGGAAGAGGAAGCTGATATAAATATGAATTTAAGTCATCAGGCGAGACTGGAAAGACTGCTGAGGAAGGTGGTCTTGAAGATTTACAGATGGAGAGTTTACGAAGGAGTAGCCATTTGGATTTGAAATCAGGAGCTGATGAAAGAGCTTTGGTGGATTTGGCTCGTCGGATTCTGGTTTGTGTCAGATTGCGGAGCACCCTAAACGCTTGGTAATCGTCAGCAAGTCTAGCACGTCTAAAGCGTCTACGGGCAGCATCACGTCTCTTCTGAAGATCCTTAATTTGCTGACAAATCCAGGAAGCAGGGAGGCGACGAAAGGTAGAGGTTTTGACTGGGGCATGGGCATCGAGGATATTAAGAAGGTTGGAGGTGAAAATGTCAACCATGGAGTCAATAGAGGAACAGGAATATATTCGATTCCAAATTAGGGTTTCCAGGTAGTGAAAGATTTTTTCTCGATTGAGGGCATCAATGTTACGAAAAATTATGGTTCTAGGTTGTATCGGAGGGATTTGGATATTATATGAAATTTGGATCATGAGAGATTAAAAAGGAGACTGGTACTTGGGAAGATTATATATACACACGTTTTAAAGTTATATTCACACCAATTTTCGCAAAATGGTATCTACAGCCTACCTCAAAAAGAAAAATCGTACGAAACTGGAACGTACTTGAGGTAAATATATTCCTAGAATGTTTCAGCAAAATCGATCAACCATAAGTGGCAGTTTACATCACCGAATTTTCACATTCTTACAATTTTCTTGAAAATGGCTTTATATTTTTTTATTAAACTCGAAATATCAGAGTAAAATTAATTGTTCTTTATTATAATGCAGACATTATTCTCGTTGAAATGATTTGACAAGACTCAAATACCGAATTGTCAAAATTTCTCTCTCTCTAAAGTACTGCTAATTTTGTCTATTTAATGAAATTAACCATTTTAGATTGTAAATACAAATTTGTTAAATGTAAAATAAGATAGAAAGTGATGGTTAGTCAGATTAGACCTAGAACTAACGGAGGTACCGAGAGCGTTCGAGAGTTTACGATTGCTTCCGAACGTGCATAGGATGCTATATCATAATATATGTTCGGCTTTAATGAATTATAACTGTGATATTAATTAATATTTAATTCTAATACTGCTTGCCATATAAAAATTAAAATGTATACATAATTATGTTTAATCTAAAAAAAATATCTAAAATTATACAAATGATTTGCCGCAGATGTGCTATATTATATACCAGAGTTTTGAAAACTTTTTTTTTTCACTCTTTTGGCTTAAAATAGTTTCGCGGAACTCTTGTCGAACTTAAACAAATACGTAAAATCTTTATATTGAATAAGTAATCAAAACTAAATTTCGTAGGAAGAAATGAGTAGTAATAAAAACGCACAAATTTAGCAGATTAGATGAATAGAAAAAAACATACGATACTTAATTGTTCTTAAATGAATATGTTATATTGTCCACTATTTTATAATCTCAAAATAACAGTTTTAAATTTATTTCAATCATGCTAGTGGTACAATTTTATTTTTTAAATGAACCAAACTTACCAAGTAATATAATGCCTACCTCACAAAAAAAATACCAAGTAAAATTTGGTACTATGTGTTCTATTTTTCACTAATAAACCCATCCTGTCGGTCCGAATTACTGCGTTACTAAAATTGTTTGAATTAATCCTTTTTTTTGAAATTCAGCTGAAAAATCTTTGCTGGGCGAAATCATCGGCTGCGCATTAAGGCAAATTATAAAAATATCTTTCTTGACTGAGAGAGAAGCGGAGGGGTCGAAGGTCTGCGATCTATATTTAATCAAGAGACAGCACTCTAAGGCAATGCACTTAAGCCTAAGAAGGATAAAGAGATCTGGAAGACTTAAGGATGAAGGGCTAAGGGACTTTTTAAATTGAGGACTCGGTTAGCGATGGCTGTAAATGATCTTCGCCCCGCTGACAGTGTTTCTATGCTACCCCCTTAGATTTCATGCCAGATTAAATTTCAATGTAAGGAACGCCAGTACAAATTATACTTTGTGAAGAAATAAAATAAAAAAAGGCAAAACTAATGTTATCCATGGAAATGTATTTTATCTTATTTATGTCAAATATTCATTATCCAATATTTAATAAAATTCACATCGAATTCAACAATTCTCACTATGACATTATATTATGTTATTTAAAACTAGTAGTATTTGCAGATCATTTTACTAAAAAGCACAAAATTCAGTTTTTCTGAAAAATATTTGATCAGTCGAACTAGATTCCATTAAGTAGAAGAAATTAAATTTTCTCGACTACGTTGAATCTTTTCTATCTATTCTCTCGGAATAATGTCTAATTCATTTAGACGTGAACAACTGAAGACACAAAAAACAGTTAATTCGCAAATAAATCCGGAAAAGAAACTGACATTGTTTTCCATAAATATAAAGTACATCCATTAACATTATTTCTAAAAACGACTCGGATCTATCTGGTTTGAACACCAAAGATCATCAGATTTTAAGTTTGCCGATGATCCTAATTCCTGCACCAGACGTCGCTACAAGTTGTTTTGGTGGTGGAGAGAGGTAAAATATAAAATGTCGCCAATAATTTTAATAGACGAAACAAACATTCTTTCAATGAAACAAAATTTCAACAGTTGTAACAATATTTCAATAATTGATAATAATTTCATAACAAATCCAATAGTTCGGATAAAATTTCATAGATCTTAAAAAAAATTGAACTTATTTATTTGGTAAAGAAATTTTTGCTTACATATTGTGAATATTGATATTTTTTATCAATATTTTTCTTTTATATTCAAACAGAACAGTAAAGTTCGATTTCAGCATAGGTTTTAAATTTTTGTAACTTTCACTAAAATGTATAACAACAGTTTTACGCAGTTGGCAGCATTTGTTTTAGCCTAAAATTTCTCTCTTTCTATTTTTCGCAGACCTGAAGATTTTTATTGACTTAAATTTGTTGAGGGGATGGAAAACATTATCTTTAAATAAACATCGCTTTCATAGTTGAATAAGAAAACGGTGAGAATTATCATTGTTTTTTTTTATATTTCCTTGTTCTCTCACGAAATTAGCTATTCACTTAAAAGCGACAGGTTTTATGCTTTTCTCGTAATGTGATATACGCTAGTACTTAAATGTATGTATATCGATGTTTACAATTTACAAAGTCAATTATGGATGTTATTGATACTCCGTTAAAAAATGTTGACAGTTGGTAATTATTTAGATGAGGACCGCTCCGGTTAGGCGTGGTTCACAATCACTTCGGTCACACTTGTTCATGAAACGCTGAAAACAGATAAAGGGATAAATCCAGTTTTATGAATTCAGCTCTCAATGAACAAGTGTGACCGACCTGATTGTGAACCAAAGTGATATCCTGATCTAAATAATTATAGAATAATGATATTCTTTCATTATTACTCATACTTGCATACATCAATAATATTTTCACATTTCTCTTTCTTACTTTTTTGCCATTGCTCATTCAACAAATGAAGGCTGTGAGATTGACAGCCTTAAATTTGTAATAAATCTAAGAAGATAATATAACAATCATATTAGTATTTAGTATTATCTGGAAAGATTATTTTTATCCCTCTCTCCTTAAATGATTTTGATAATAAGTTAATATTTATTAAATTGAGTCTGGCATTGTATATTATAATATAACTAAGAAATCAAAGATAAAATCCAAAAAATTGCATGTGAAATCAAGTAAAATTCTAATGGCTTTACTGTAATATTCCATGAATTATTTTTACTATGAAAAAAATTATCTTCATTTTCAACATTTTCTTATGTGAATCAAAGAAAAATAAAGAACTATTTTTATGTATAATTTTTCTTTTTTAGATCTGTTTGTTTGTCACAAGTATTTCAGAAACAAGGAAAAGTGTTACTTATTGAATAGGAAAATTCATTCAATAGACACAAGGTAAATATAAAAAAGTAAATAATTACTGATAATTTCAAAATTTCACCTTTGTGTGGCTGATTATATATAAAGAAAAATACAATACATTTTATTTTTAAATCAATTTGTTTGATGCTTGGTTTCAAAGAAATATATGTATTAATTTTACTTTGATTTATGAAACTAGTAGAAAAGTAAAAAAAAATTCAATAACTGTACAAGATTTTTCTCAGATTTGAAGTTTAAATTACTTGTTCCTTTGATAAATTGAAAAATAGTTATGGATTCAGAGTCATTAAATACTGATATTGCATTAGATTACATAAATGATTCTAAAGAAATGATTGACGATAATAAATAATTTAGGAAGAAATGAATTACATTCACACTTCACGCCAACATTCAGAATAGCACTACCCAATATTTGTTACTAGCTAATCTGATCATTTTAAACAATTTGAATAACTATACAAATTTTTATAAGCATTTTATATTATATTTTATCTATACATTTATTGAAATTTACAACTGTAATAACTAAAAGTTCAAAAAGTTAATAGATATAGATTGGTACAATGACTTGGACAGACTTGTAGAGAAACTACTTATTTGTAGCATTACCTTAGCAACATAAGATGGTAAATGGAATTAAATAATTGTTTTGTGAATATTAATTGATATCAACCAATTTCTAAGTGGTAAGTAGACATCAGCAGTAGTTTTTGAGTTGTTCGCAAACATTTAAACTGTGAAATTTTTATGGAACTTCCAATTCTTAAAGATGAATCGACTATCGAATGTTTCATATGGAACTGATGCAGAGACTCATTAAAATAGAAAAATAGAACATGAATTATTAATTAGAAATAAGCATATTATCTTTCGAATTACAATATCTTGTTAAAAGTTGCCGTGTATTACTGACTACTGCTACTGGCTACTGCAGTATGTAGAGAAGAGGTAAAATAATTAGCCATGATATTTGGTGATTCAGAACACTTCTGGATTATTATTAATATATGCCAGCAATATTTAAAAAAATTTAACCCGTGCTTTTCCAGCTTTACCAAAATAAATACATAATACATAATAATATCAGTATATTGTTTTTTTTTTTGAATGGCATAATGCACCGCTACTGGCCATGAAGGCCTATTGTGCAGTGAACTGTAGTAAGCTTGTTGAGTTGATGAGTTCGTTTGCCTTAGGATCAATGCAATATGAGTATATTGATACTTTAAAGCTAGCTCTTATAATTAAATATTGAAAAAATGTTAAAATTGAGTGCAAAACTGTATTTTAAGTATATTTAGTGATAAACAAACATTTTTACAACAAAAGTTTGTAGTTTAGCAATAATAAATTATACACACAAGCATTGCAGGCCTTAAACATTCAGCCCCCCTCCCCGGACAATGGCGTCATCTCCTCCCCTAAAAAAATTAAATTTATTTCTTAAGCTGTTTTATTATTTATTATTACTACAACTCGGTGACGAGTCTTGGCCTCCTCCACCAGCTTCCTCCAGTCATCTCTGTTCTGTGCGGCCATCAACCAGCTCCTGACTTCCAGAACATCCCTTGAATCTCTTGTCACATCCTCTGACCATCTTAGTTTTGGTCTCCCTCTTCTTCTTGAGCAGTAGAGAGGTTCTGTCAGGATCATCCTAGGGATTGCTTCATTCTCCATCCTTGCCACATGACCAGCCCATCTCAATCTTCCAAGCTTCATCCTCAGAACTACATCTTGATCATTAAAAGTTGAGCAAATGTCCATCTTCTCCAATTTCCATCAATTTGTACTCCTCCAAATATTCTTTGAAAAAATTTTCTCTCAAAGATTATGAGGTCTTGCTCAATTTTTGTAGTCGTCGTCCATGTTTCTGAAGCATAGAGCAGGACTGGGCGGATTAGTGTTTTATAGAAATGTAGCTTGTTATGCCGAGAAAAAAGGCGAAAGGTGAATTCCTTGTGAAGGGCAAAGTAACATTTGTTAGCCAAAAATATTCTTTTCTTGGCCTCTGTTTTATATTTGTTAATATGCTGCTGTTTTATATTAGGTAATATTTGAATTTTATTTCATTTAACATTTCCCTAATATAGTTGCTGTAATGATAGACTTACAGTATATATTTTAATACTTACTGTTAATCTTTTTTATTTCTAACAAGTGGCACCCTCATAAGGTGCACCTCCGTAAGGTGCGCCCAACGGCTATTGTCCCGGTTGCTCCACCATAAGGCCGGCACTGTACTGAAGTAAAGAGTAAGAATAGTCAACATATACTAGAATAAATATACTACACTTGCTCTTTCCTTGGCTGTAATTACAACTGTTAGTATTTGAGACATAGAATGAACTAGATTTTTAATCACTAATGCATTTTAAAAAAAATTTATTCTGAATTTTATATTTTGAAATGTTGCATTTAATATTACCTCTGAAATACTCAATATGGCTTAAACTAACAAATAAGTGGCCTGTAGAACAACCCTTTTTTTACAACTTGAACTGTGTATATTTAGTATGGTAAGTCAATTTAACTTTTGAACAAATATTTTTGAACTGATTTTTAAAATGTTTAAAAGGAAAAATCTATCTGTAGTTCATTCTATCATCCCACCTTACTACGAACTTCCTAATACCATCACAAATGGACTTAATTTTCCATAGAACATTTTTATTTTTTAAACATTCATTATTTTTCTTAATAATTTATGAATAATACCATCTCTCATTCTTAAATCTTCTCCTTTGTGAAATTTTCAAACTGTAACACCTTTTTTTCAATCTTATATTAAATTAATGACTTTCTCCTTACCACCCTGTTAAAAACTCTAAATTATTGTAACATTCTTCTTACTGATATTGTATAAACACTAATTCTCCTTGTTGAAGCAATATTTTGAGCCAAGTTTTAGCCATTTTTGTGTATTACATATAATTTGTTTTCCATAGTGTTTAAAATGTTTGACATTTATATTATGTCTATTTACACTTAGGTTTTTGCCTCACTGGTCAAATTGACTTGTAGATTTCAATTATGGTGATCTAAAGGTTTTTATGAACTATCACTTCTTGATTTATTCGATAAATTATAAATTATTATAATTGTGGGTTGATGGTTGACTGTAGTGAATAATGAAGAGAAGAATGGTTGGGGGCAATCAGTCTAAGTAAAAAAGGCAAGATTAATTGCATAAAAAAAAAGGCAAGACCCCAACCATCCTTCTCTTCATCCTTTATAAATTATTATATTCTGAGTTAAATTATAGGACTTTATTTCTGAATACAAGAAGGGCTCATTTTCATTGTTTTTCCTTTACAGGAACAGAAAAGCTTTGAGTGAAATTGGATAATGATTTTTTACATTATTATTTATTGAAGCCTTGAACTAATTTTATAAAAACATGAAAACTTAAGTTAAGAAATGATTTGATTCCCGAGTATTTTTGTTTCCAACTTTTAACTTCCACTCTCACTAAAACTCATTTTAACTTTGCACTAGTCTTATTTATTTCTATATTTACAAGTGTGAGTTGAATTTTGTTCGAGAGTAAGTTGTATTTATTTGTTTATGAAAAAATGAAAATGAAAAAATAATTTTATTCTGGGATTTCTGTCCCCTAATAATAATAACAGAGTTACAAATTTATGTATCTTAGTCTGACATAATAAAAATACCAACTAATTTATTGTTAATTGTTATTTCAATTGTGCAATGGATTGAAATTAAACATTGTATAGATGCAAGTAATTTTACATGTTAGGGGAAGTTTGAATGTGGAGTAGGTGTTGGAACAGGAGTTGTTTGAAGGAATTTGTGGATGAGGATTGACGCATGGAGGTAGGAAGTGAGTTCCATAAAGAAGCAGCACGAATGACGAAGGATTTGCTGAAGGAGGAAGTTTTATGGGAGGGAATATATAAGTCTATAGGTTTAGACCTAGTATTGAGAGATTGGATAGAGTAGCGCAGAGTAAGGAGTTCCAGGGTGTTGGGAGGGTTTTTAGTTCTGAAGACTTGGAAAAGGAAAACGCCAAGGAGGAATTGTCGTCGGGAAGTAGGATAAAGCCACTTCAACTCGGTGTACCATAGTGAAACATGTGAACGCCTGGGGATCCCGAAAATGTATCTTATGAAGCAATTCATGAGTCTTTTTAGTCTCATTTCCAGCCTGGCAGATAGCCCTCCATACACCAAGCAGCCGTAGTCGAAGTGGGGGAATACAAGGGAGGTTACAAGGAGCTGTCTGGTTTTTAGAGGAATACAATCACGAAATCTTAGGAGTTGTTTAAGGGCAGTTATGGATTTTCGGGTAATCTGGGAGATATGATTATCCAGGAGAGGTTCTGGTCAAAGGTTACTCCTAGGTTTTTGACTGTAGGGAAAAAATGGATGGGATGGTTATTGAGGTAAAGTAGAGGAAAGTAAGGAAGGGAGCTGATGAGATGTCTGGACCCGATGATAATAGCCTTGGTTTTATCTGCATTCAGCTTTAATTCATTTATTTCTGCCCATCTGTTGATGCAATCGATGTCCTCTTGTAGCCTCCGGGTGGCCTCAGGCATCTCAGAAGGTTGGAATGATTGGTATATTTGGAAATTATCGGCATATAGGTGGTAATTAGAGTGTTGAATCCACTAATATAGATGGAGAAAAGGGTTGGGGAGAGTGAGGAGCCCTGAGGAACACATCGCGTTAATTGAAGTGATGATGATGGAGGTTTATTCGGTATTGTAACTATCTGAGATCGATTGGATAAGAAGGATAGGAACCATTTTAGGACGCTATTTGACATGGGCAGGCTTTGGAGTTTGGAAGGAGGATCTCATGATTAACGGAATCAAACGCCTTGGAAAAGTCAAAAAGAATTAGGATGGAGATTTTCTGTTTATCTATGGCGGATTGGAGGTCTTGGGTAATCCTTAGCAAGGCAGTGGGTGGAATACTGAGAACGGAAACCAGATTGTAAGGGATTGAGGAGATGGTTTTGCTCGAGAAAGCTGTTCAACTGAGAGTGAACTAATCTTTCTAGAGGCTTGGATAGATTGGATAGGAAGGAGATGGGTCTGAAGTCGGAAGCTGATGAAGGAGTTGGAACTTTGTTCAGTGGACGGACTATGGCTCTTTTCCAAGATTTGGGAAAATAGAATTTTAGAGAGAGAAATTATATATGTGTAGAAGTGCAGGTAGTAAAGCTGGAAGACAGAGTTTGATAACTTTAACAGGTATTTGGTCAGGACCATAATCATTCGTTTTGGATTTAAGGGTGGCAGAGAGCAGGTCAGTAGGAGAGATGTCGAGAAAGTAAAACTTATCAGGATCAAAGGGAGTTTCGGTAATGGAAAAAGATGAGCGGTCAGATGGAGATGTGGATAGAAAATGGTTAGTGAAAAAAGAATTTAGCGTGTTGGGATCGATTGGATACTGTGTGCAAGTTTTCGAGGTAACAACAGAGAGGTTCTTAAGGATTTTCCATTTGAATTTGGGGTTAGGTTCTTGGGATAAAACGTTATTGAAGTATTGGGCTTTGGCACGACGTAGGGTCATTTGTGTGAGATTTCGTAGGGATTTAAATGTGGAATAATGCTGAGTTAGTCTAGTACGTCTGTATCGTCTTCTAGCAGTTTCTCTTCTCCTTATTAGTTCTCTTATTTCTGTATTGATCCAAGGAGGACGTTCTCTAAAAAAGGACGTCTAAAGACACGTGTTTTTAGAGGTGCGTGGCGATTAAGGAAATCGAGGAGGTTGGAGGAAAGGCATTCAACCATATCATCGATGGAGGGGAGAGAATAGATGGGTTCTAAGCAAGTGGAAAGAGAATCGAGAAAGGGGCTGATGTTTTCAGTGGTTAAAGAATCTTGATCTCTCCAGGAAATTTGTTTGGGTTTAGGTGAAGGAGTAGAGAAGTTGTATGTTATTTCAATAAGATCGTGGGATGAAAGGGAAGGAACTGGAATTTGCATAGAGGATTATAGGTTATGTGGGGAATCAATAATAAATAAATCTAGCCAAGTATCAGTGGAATTTATCATTTATATATTTAGCTATTAAATAAACTAAAGTATTTTTTTAATGCAATATTGTCTCTATCCTAAACAACTTTAGAATAAAATTATTTTGTTTTGTGAAAAACGAGAACGAAAAAGGCATATAAATTTAATCATTATCTTGAGTGTATGTTGACATTTGTTCCTAACAGTACCTAAATTTACGTATGTATACAATCACATACACCTACAAATCATATACATATTTCATTTCTAAGAAACAAATCACTTAGTGATTAGGAATATAAATATCTAAATATATAAATTGTTATTAAAAATCAATAAGAATACGCAGGTTTAATGTAAATTATATAAATTATGTTCTGAAGTTAAATCAAAGCAGTATTCAGTTATGGCTCTAGAAACTTCTTTAGGTAAACAATATATGTTCAACAGTTTTTGCCTGTTGATAGATTCTGATATGCCATTATTTATTACTATGTATTAAAAATATATATCATTAAAATATAATTTTATTGTGTCATATTTCAAAATTCATACTTTGCTGATTGCTTGAAATTAATTTATGTTTGTCAATAATAAAGAATATTATTCTTACATTAAGTCCAATTGGAAGTCAGTTTGAAACTATGATTAGATTTAGATTTTATTTTGACCAATGTTACAACATTGTTAGCGGATTTCACAAATTGTTGCTCTGTCATGTAATGTAATTTAACTATGTCATGTAATTTAAGTTTAATATACGACTATTTTCTTGTATTGATCACAAAATTAATTTCAGGAGTGATATACAGTAAATCAAATTCTATTATTGATGAATTGAAACTACCGTGTTTTCATCTTTTAGGATTACTAAGGGAATAATTATAAGAATGTATATTATTTCAGAAGTGATTGGTTAATAGTTTTTATTTTTGTCTTTGGTTTAGGCCAAATCAAGTATTAATAATGTATAACAAAACTTGTTAATGAAGTTTTGGAACTTTATTGTTTTACCAATAAAGTTGAATAACTGTCATTATTCAATGAAGCTGAGACATGTATCAATACCCCAAATATGTTGCTATTTTAAATGCTTCAGTTAAATTTTTTCAATAATGTACCTAATTGTTTTTTCTTTATTGAACATTTTTAGGTACAAAAACTTTTGTTCATTAATATTTACAGCCTGTTTTTCTTTCTCTTGTTTCCCTATAGGCAATGTTACCTCTATCTGTAGTAAGCTTTAAATTTCGCTCCAGCTCAGTGAAGAAGGGGTGGTTCGTGCAGAAAAAAGAGAAAATTTTTTTTTAATTATAATGATATTTATTAGAGAAAATTAAAAGAGAAAATGAAAAAAGGTTGGTCATCATGTCAGTTTTTTTTTTTTTACAATAAAGTGACAAAAAATTACAAATAATAAAACAAAACCATAGGGAAAAACAAATTTCCCAACTTTCTTTTCTCTATTAAATATTATACTTACAATTTTCCTTTCTTTCTCTTTTTTTTTTTCATGACCCATCCATTTCTTCATTGAGCTGAAGGTAAATTTAAAGCTAACTACAGATAGAGGTAACAGTCTTGGTGTAATTATTAAGATGTTTACAAGGTAATAGGTTTTAATATAAATAACTTAAAATAAAAAGATAAACTTAAGAAAAATGAAGTTTTACAACAATATGGGTTCAGGTTATTTGCCAAACTACAATTTTGATAATACTAATAATAATGCCAGACATTTGGCACACCTGAGTAACAACGTTATTTCCCCAGATATAATTTAATTTATTTCTAATACTTTTTTTGTGAAGTAATATTTCGATAAATATGACCCTAATTCATTCAATTATGTACTTTTTAATAAGCTAAAAATATCGATTCTTCTACATTTTTTAATTTATAACAAGTTGCAGGTGCTGCTTTCCAGCTTGCTGTAACGGAGCTATTGCCTAGATTGTCTGACCTTAAGGCCGGCACTGGATAATGCCTATGGCTATTTTTCACTTATTTATTTTACACAAGTCTGCGGTAAAAATCGTATTTTAATGGGAACGATACATGATGGGAACTAGGCACATGGACTATGGGCTATTATCTGGACTACCTCTTAGGTACTCCTGTTGCTTTATTGTTGATTGTCTCTTGGCCGGCCTTTGCTTCTCTACCTGCTTTTTCTTGGTAGTCTCTGTACTGATGTGTTCCTCGTCTTCTCAGGCTACTGCAGTTTTCCATCTTTAAGGTACATACTTTTTGTAGTAGTTTTGTTCAGTAACTAGCTGAGAAAAATCTATTTCTTTAAGGATCTAGGCAATGATTTTCCTCTGGAATCTGAGAATGTTCATTATGATATGCTGCAGTAGTTTCTGGATTTTCGTAGCTAGGTTATAATAGGCTCGGTAGTCTTCCTCAATGTTTGTAATTAAACTATTTTTGTCAGTCGATTCATATGAAATATCAGTTTATATTTTAACATCTCTTAAATTCCACAAAAAGTGTTAGATTGATCTGAAAAACTTAATCATAAAATTAATTTTAAATTTATATTGAATCCTATAGTATTACATTTTATAAAAACATATAGAAATAAAAAATAAACAAGTCCATAATTGCTGACTTGTTAAATTATTTTTTATGTTATATTATAACCAAACTAGGTATGGACATAAAATTATCCACTCTATGAACTCACATGAATAACACTGATTAATTAGAGATAATGATTTTAGACCGATAAAAATTTATTAATTTTAAAGTTCTCTTTTTCTGATAAGTAGCAGATGCAACAAAAGTTGATTACGTTTAAGTACGTACTTTATTTTAGATAATACATAAGTACTGCTGTCTCAGCCATTAGCCCTATTTCTATTTCTATTGCATTACCACTACTTAATGAAATTTTTACTTAAAAATATCTTTAGTAATAATCTTAAAAAGTAGGGTAATATTGAAAGTGACCATCAATAGTTTGTATTTTATGCGTAAATTATTGATATAATAAAAATTGTCTGAGTCTATGTGACCAAAACTGTTGTTATAGTTGTGACGAAGTTATTGAAAAAGTGTATGAAAATCAACATCTAATCTCGAAAAAGCCGCCTGAACTATAATTTGCTTGTTATGTCGGGAATCGACTCAAGCCTTGAGGTGCAAAAGTTGCAGTTCTTGTTTGCAAATACAGTGAAAATAAGATAACTATTGGAGATACCAATTTAAGGACAATTATGATTGAAACTGAAAAAAAAAACATGTCATTGAATTCTGGAGTCATTTTTTAACTTTACTTATTTTATTATGTAGCACATTACATGTTGCTTTGGCCAAAATATTTTTGTTCCATGTTCTGATTAGGCTACATGTTGTCTTAAGACACTCATAATAATAGCAAATTAGATATATCCTCTTACTAAATTAGGATTATCTCATTATTAAAAAAAAATAATAACAAATACTTTTTAGTATTTTTTAAAAATTTATACTTCTTTGATAGTTTTCATTTCTCTATTTGATGTCTTTATATCAATCTTAATTTAGCTGAAGGTAGAAACTATTTTTTTTTGGCTTGATTTAAGTTACACATTTTTAAAATTTTAATCCGTAGTTTTTAAATTGATAAGAGAGGTTTTAATAAGGGAGGTTCATTTTTCTTTTTGATGTCTATGTATCAATCTTAATTTAGTTGAAGATAATAACTATTTTTTTGGTTAGTAATTATTATGGGTAGTAGTTATTAACTTTCATATGTTTTTCCACCTCTTGGTACTTTATATTTATCTAGTAATTAACTATGTTGGATATGTTTTGATATTGATTTTTATTTTTAATGCAATGTGGTTCATTTTGTAATATATTCTGTGGAATATAAATATGTACAAAAAAAACAAACAATTGTTTATATGTTCATAGAATACCAAACTGAAATTAAGAAATATAGCGTGAAATAAAGTGCCTATTTTATAGCACTTTATTATTTTCTATTCGTTTATATATTATAAATCATTTATATTATTCGTTAAGTGATTGTAAAACAATACACTTTCCATTTTCCTTACCACTAATCATCCTTATCATTAATCATCATAGCATATAATTCGAAAATATAATATAAAAAAAATATTAGTTTTTTTTAGTGATAGGAACAACAAATATTTTATAAAAATTGAAATTTTTATTTGATAGCTGCCTAAATTAAAGTTTACTAAAAGGCAATCAAGAACTGAAGGCAATCGCCTAAAGTTCTTATAACTGCCCATTGTGAGATTAGTCGAATCATGTCTCCTTGATATTCTTTGCTTACATTTTGCGGTTAAGCTGTGATGATGACTCATTTTCTGTAGATTTTAGCTCCTCATTAGTTCTTCACAACATCCTGCAAAACAGAGAGACAAACACTTAGAGTCATAAATCATTTATCAACCACTCTCCACTTCATCTCTCCATTAAATTTACATGCAGGGCACTTCAACGGGCAACATTTTGGAGATGTGTTCATTTTTGAAGTTAAGTAACTATGGATTAATAATATGCAAATTTCTATTTTTATTATTGTCTTTGTTGTTAATTTTATCCAGAAATTTTAATTAGCTAAAGAGACGTGTTTCTGAAAGCACAAACATTCATTGTAACATTAATAGCTATATGGCTTAGTAAAAATGTATTTATTTGCCTAAATTCTGTATGTCACTTCCATATTCAGAGTTATTTTTGATTTTCCATTACAGATTAATTAAACAAATTAATATGTTACTTGCTAACATACATCTGGTTTGGTTATTTATTTAAAAACGAATAATCATTTTATCTAAAACATAAACATTTAATTTACAAACATTTGAAGTTCTTACTTTTTTTATTCAATGATTACTGTTTGCTCAGTTGTATTGTACTTACTGTTTTATACTTTAGTGAGGAATAAAGCCTTTATTTTTGATATGTACCCTTGTCTACATCAACATTCATAAATGTAATTTGTGCTAAAAGTAATGAATTAATCTAATTTTAAGTTTGATGTCTCATTCACTTTCTATTGATAGTGCAATATACATTATAGTTTTATTTATGTACTATAATATGTATATGTTTAGTTTTTGTTTGTTAATTTTTTGCATTTATTTAGTTTTAATTTCTTTGCTTAAGTTCATTTTATTTTATAAGTCCTGCTTTGAAGGTCCCTTTTCCACTTATTTATCAGCTCATAAAAATGACATAGTTTTAATAAATTTCTATGCGGTTTTATTTCATAATATTCTAATTATTATCAATAATTTTATTTTTTTAAAAAAATCTTTAGTAAATATAAACAGCGATGACACCACCATCCACCCATGATATGATTTTAAATAAAATGAAAATATATTTTATTATTAAAGAGAAGAATAGTTGATGTGCTCAGTCAAAAAAGGAAGGCAAAAAATAAATTATAATATTTATTTTTTTTATAATTATTTAATTATAAATATTATAATTTATTTTTTGCCTTCCTTTTTTGACTGAGCACCCCAACTATTCTTCTCTTCATTATCCACGACAGTCAACCAATTACCAATTATATTTTATTATTGTTATAAATATATTGTTATCATAAATATGTTGTTTCTGGAAAGAATCTTGGATAAGATTCCATTTTTCCTTCTTTTGATGTTGTAGTGATATTTGTTTTGTACAACTGTTTCTTCTTTTGGATTTTAAACTTTTAATAATAAATGTCCAATCAGAGTACTTTAGTTATTTTGTCAATTTAATAGAACCTGTATATTTAATTAAGTTTTGAACATCTTTTTTTTTTGTATTGCCATTACAGACCATGTAGATGTTTTGCAGCCTTAACAAGCCTGCTTCATCTTTGCTTATCTTGGGTTATTTCTTTCCATTTATCTGCACTCAACTCTATTGTATCTCTGTTGATTCAATCTATCCACCTGCTTTCTGATCTTTCACGTAGTCTTTTGCGTTCTATTGAGGCATTCATCGTTAGGTAGAGGCTTCCAGATGGATTTATACGACAGACATGCCCCAACCCTCTTAACCTCGACGCCTTTTGGACATATTTATTCTGAATTCAGTTCCAAGTCTAATTTGAATCAAGTTTTTGTTATAACAAACAAAATGAGAGTTTTTCCATTATGTTTTCCAGAAAATCATGTTGATTCGTGATGTCTTAGTACTAATTTAGATATTATTTCTTTATTTGATATGTTAATTAATCTTGCAATATGGCTATATGTTAATTAATCTTTTAATATCTTATGGTTTACACCTTTCACAGAGAAAACCAATGGATTTGATGTTCCATGTAAATTCATTATTAATTACAACAGATATTATTTAGTACCACAGCAATCAATATTCTGTTTGCTATATTTTCGAACATAATTATTATAAAAATTTATTATTGTAGACTTTATAAATGGAATTCTTTGTATTCTTTTATGAAGTTAGCAAATTAATTGTAGTTATTTGTATACCGAATGGTTCTGATTGACTAACAACTTCCTTGAATCATCATGAAAAACTTGATTTCTTAATATTTTGAATTTATTTTTCAAGGATAAAAAAATATATTCGAACATTCTCAACTTTTTTATACATTAAAATTTATACTCAGAACCAAAAGTTTGTTATTAAATTTTCTTAACTTAAATTTATTTTTATTTATGTAGTAATATCAGTTTTGTAGATATTCGTAACCTTATAAATGGATTGTGATAATTAAATGGGAAGGTTTATTCACTTTTTATTGAAATTTTTAAGTAGGTCACCGAATTACCAAGAATTTATAAATAATTTTCTCATTCAAAAATAAAATTTTTTCTTTTTAGTACTGGTTTTGTTTGGTTAACTACTTTAAATATAATATAGTGAATATTGAATAATATTCATAATAGTAATCCTGTGGAATATCTTTATTAATCCGATTAAAGCTTGTAATTATTATTATAAATTTGTGATAGTTTACAATTCTCTTCCTAAAATTTTCATGATCCGCCAACAGATAGCGCTAAGATCAAGATTCAGATACAGTGGCTTAATAATTACAGTGGCTTATTATTAAGCCACTGTAGATTCAGAGGAATTTGTTGTGAAAAGTAATGTACTAGACTAAAGGCTGATTCAAATTTCTTTATTACTCATTGTTAATTCTTTTAGCTCAATGTTTAAAGACTGAATTTTGTTGCATTGAAAAATGTGATATTATGTAAATTGAAAATACAATGTCATAAAAAAGTACTGTGCACAAGTATGGATCAAGACAACTGATTTTATTGCATGCTGAAGACAAATATGTAATGTATTGAATAACATTTTTGGTTTAATTTTCTGAATATGCGCAAACCCAAGATTGAGCTGAAAATTTCACAACCATGTTTTCTAATAAAATTATATTTACAGAATTTAGTAGCATGGTTTTCATTATTATAAATAATTGCGGTAATTATTTAAGTGAAGATTGTACGGGTTACACCTGGTTCACAATCACTTCGGTCACACTTCTGTCGATCATGGAGTGCCGATTGCATCAGGGTTTATCCGAAAGACCGTTTTCGGCGTTTCACGTGTGATTGAAGTGATTGTGAATCACGCGTAACTCGTTATCTTAATTATAATCAAAATTTTAACTTTGAACTTAAAACATCTAACAAACTATACAAGTTTGAACATTGTACTTCGTCTTCAGTGTTGTCCCAGCTCCGTATCGATTCACTTCGCAACAATTTTTATTATTATTCTTTACAAAAGAAGTTTATTTAATCTCCTGATGAATTACGATTTCGAATCATCACACAAGAACGTAGAAGTTTCTTTGGAACTTATTAACAGGTACTGATATGATTTTAAAATAAACAGTGCGTATATATAAACCAATTATTATTAATAAATAAACAAATTATTGATAGTAATTGAACATTATACACGTTCAAAAAGTTTGTAATAACCTAAGTTTGCCTGTAAAAAATTTCATTACTAAAACCGGGATCAGGTAGATTACCGAATATATCTAGATATCTAGATACGGTGCCTTACTTACAGGCATTTGGGTAGGTATATTAAATTGTTAATAATAGTCAGTTTGATCTTATTTTGTGTTTATATAATTTTATTCCATGGTTAAGTTCCTAAAATCAGCGCTGAACTTATCAATGTCATCTTTTCGCTCAGGCTAGAGACGGATCCTACGCCAACGAAGAGTTATGCGCTGAATCCAAGAACTTGCCTCTTGTATTTTATATATTGTTTTATAAAAATATACTTTCGCGGTCTTACAAGCAACAATATGCACATATTATTTTATAATTCGATATACTATATATGATTTTACTACTTTTAGCTGATAAACAAAGCTTTTATCTAATTTTACTTTTAAAAATCTTCAGATTATATCCATTATGATTTTTCAAGGAACATGGGCATAAAAGTGTACAATATATTTAAAAAATATGATACTTGTATTTATTATTGATGAGTGGTAACACTGACATACTGCATCGTTGCTTCAGTTTAGTCTCTGCTGTATACGGATGCACTTCGTAACAGTTATAGTAATACAATCATAACTGAAGTCTATTGCTGGTAATATGAACTTAAGAATTACCAAATATTTGAGAAAGCAACGAGAAAGCTCCTCTTTTATTATGGAATAAGGTACTGACGAATTTAATAAACACTTATCAAATATATCAATCATTGATGTATGAAATGAAGAACTAACTGAATATACTGAATTATTTAATATATCTTCTATGACATATTAGAAGAAGAAATAAATTATATATAAATTTAAATTAAATTATTCTCTAAGATATCATTGTTTGAACTTTGGACTCAACTTGTCTGTGCAAGTTCGAAGATAGTACTTCGCCCTCACTCCGGACCGACGCTGTTCGTAATAATGAAATAGTTATTCTTTATAAAAGAAGTTGATTTGATGCCCTAATGAATTATGATATTTAAACTATATGAGCAAGAAACAAGGAAGTTTCTCATTTTTTTTTTAGAAATAAGGCACTGTAAATTTTCAAAATATATAATACTGTCTGTTCGATTAACCAGTTCTTAATATCTCCGAGGTTCTTATATAACTCCAAGGAGTTATATACCATGAATGTTTAACAAATATTTAGGATGAGTAAGAAAAAAAATATAAGTCCTAATTTTTCTAACCTCCATACTTTGGACACACAAGTATCTGTGTACCGAAGCACTATTTATTTTGGTTTTTTGATATATGATGACTCTTACTGCATTTAAAAATGAATAATGATTTTTATACTATTTGAGTAAGTAATTCAAAATTCTCTGGTATTTAAAAGTAATATATTTTTAAAAATTTTAAATAATTATTACTGACTATTAAATAACTCAATAATTAAAGATATATGTATAGACAATTGTAGAGGTAAACGTTTAACAATAACAGTTTAGTTGTGTTAGGAAATAAATAAATTTATTTTAATTTAACTGCAGTACATTGACCTTGTTAATTTGAAAACTAATATAAATTTGCTGATTATTTTCTCCGTCAAGTGCGAAAAATATCCATATCTCCAGGAAAATCAGTAGAAAAAATCTGGTGTGGTGCGCGCATCACACAACTTTCACTTACCACCCTCTTCTTAAGAGAAATAAGTTTTCAGACAAATGAGAAGTGAAAGTAAAAATATTGATTTATATTTCATTGTGGGTATTTTTATTTGTATAAATACCATCATATATACAAATTTTAATATTTATATCGCTGTAATCTATACAATTAAATATTAAATAATACCAACTATAGCATTTATGAAAACTACATATGTATATTTATATAATATTGTCTTAGTCCGTATTTATATTAAGCTCATGTTACTTATTGAAGCGTGTTCTAATCTTTCGAGTGCGCTCTTATTCCTTAGGTTCCTCAATTACAACTATTCTCCGTTACGATCTCTTATTTCTCCTTTAGTTAATTATCAAATTCTTTCATATTTTATATTTAACAATTTTTTTTATATTATAGATTAATGTGAAATGGTCAATTGTTTCAAATAAAAAAAAATTAAAGCTACTTTAGAGGAAGCTAATATTGAAAATTAGCCATTTAAGCCCTGTTCGAGAACATCTATCAGAATAAAAACTAAATTTTAATAAAAACTGGTAAATTCTACGCTGATATGATGAATTTAACCCAAATCGTTTGAGCCATTTTCGAAATAATCGTAAACATGTGTTAGTACATTATAAAAAGTGCCACTTCCAGTTAGCCGATCTTGACGAAAAAGTTGCTGTAACATCCCAATCATATAAAAACCTTAAATATGCAATATAATTCTCGTACGAATTATTGTTTCTGAGCTTGGCTGTTACAAGTTACTGGTCTTGGCCTCCTCTAAACATTTCCTCTAATCGTCACCTATTGAAATTGATTTGAAATGTAGTATTGATGAATTGAAAGCTTCATTAACAAGTATCACTGAATAGACAATACCACGACATAGAGCTTGACGAATGAGGGAGGCCATTGGCTTGAAAATAAAATAACTTATATATTTATATAAGTTAAAACGTCGATAAATAATTGATTTTCTTTTATTTTAATACATATTTATTTGTTACAGGGCTGAGAACTCCTAGTATATCTTCCGGATTCCGGAGCAGCCCTCGTGTGCCGCGAGGTTAGTGGAAAAAGTTCTAAGCATACACTGTGGTCCATAGTTCAAACTTTTAAGGTAATAAGTCTTTCAAGTTATGTTTTTTTAATCATATACATATTTTTTTTTTAATCATACTGTCTTATTTCTTTTGCATTACATGTTTATTGTTATGAGTTAATTTCATCTCTTTAAAACTATGTTTGACCTGGGCTATGTCTCTTCCCATTTTGGAAATTGTATGTGCATGTTTCTTTTTTTCTTGGAAATTTGCATGTCTCATGATCATTATAGTCTGATGATTTAGGAATTATATTTTTACTGTATTCATTATACTATGGTATTCCTTTTCTCTTTGAAACTCGTTTATTTCATCTCCTTCCTTTCCAAATCGTTAAATTATATCGGATATAATTTATTTCTTGGTATTAGTAAAAGTAGTTCTTGGTATTACATTTATTAAAATTATTTAATATTTATTTTTACACTCAGGCTTATTTTTTTTTTCAAAATTACTTTTGATTTATGACTAAATTAAATACTTCCTAAAAAGTTAATTTAAGCTGGTAGCAAAGCGAACAAAGATAGACCTAGGTGTCATAAATATATTTCAATCAATGGCAACGTTTTATGTTTTTTTTTTACTTTAACTTACCTATATATGAAATATATAGTTAAGAAAAATATTGCGATTGTGAATATTTTCGAATCAGATTTATCAACGGAAATAGGCGTTTTGAGGTCCGCTAAGTCCAAATATAATAATAATAATCAAGTCCCTTATAATGGTCTGTGTGTATGTGAACAGTCTAGACCAAAATAGGCAAGTCGTATGCAAGTGAAATCGCATATTTTGGTTTGTATGTACCTAGCAACTATTTCTTCAAAATCAGCCGGCACTTTATATAATAGATTTTTCTCATTTTTTACGATTTTCTTGCAAAATCGTTTGTCTACAGGGTGTCGAGCGACCTACAATTTCTCGAAAACTGGGATTTGGACGAGAATTTCTCAAGCAGGGGAAAATCCAGGAAATGTATGGGAATTTCTTCCAAAAAGAGATTTTTTTTTACATCCTCTTAACTATACGTGTAATGTATAATAAAATAAAGGATTATGATAAATGGTATAAGCCCGATCTACATATAAAAATTAAAACTAAAGATAAATATTAAAGATGGGTTAGAAGTTTTTCTTAATTTTTAGCTTGAAAAAAAAAAAAATTAAATCCAAAAGTCATTGGTGTCATTTAGATGGGCCAGTAATTCAGCTTCCAACGGTTGTATTAAAGTTAAATTTAAAGAAAATCCTGAGGAGCTATGAATGCTTTAGTATTTTTATATTTATATAACAATTCGTATTTAAGAGTTTTAAAGGACCCAAAAAAAGAATTTAATTTACTTTTCCATAACAAAAATTTACTTGACCTACTGGAAGCATCTTTTGGTTTTTGTAATTTAGGACACATTATAGCTCATTTAATACAATAGTTAATATGTTTTCTTATTTTGCCCCCCAAAAAAAAAAATGATTGAGATTTAGTATCCTAAAATTCCGGGCAAAGCAAAGGAAAAAATAAATAACAAACATTTTGTTTGAAATTATATAAAATTTTTTTTTTGGATCTTAGGGTGCATTGGAAAGGACGCCGGAATATGTTTCTAGTATTTTTCGATTAGTATAACCAAATAAAATTTGTTTGGAATCGGTGACTCACAGACTGTATCCTGTACTTATTAGTCCTGCTCAAATATATTCTTTGAGTTATGGTATTATTGTATCTAAATCAATTGGTAGCTTAAAGTTATTTATAGCCAAATTAGATACAATGAAGCAGAGACGAAAATAAATTTGCTAAACCTTTCCTCCCTCAAGAATGGCTGAAGGTGTCTAGTAATTGACAACGCTCTCTGTTCCTCCTTTTTCTTCTATTTTCGTTCCCCTTCCTACAGTGTCAATTAATCTTGATAGCTATATTTTGTTCCTTAATGGACCCTCCTTTCCTTGTTATAAAGACACTTCTGGGATTTTTTTTTTCCTGCTTGGTTCAGATCTCATCACTTTCACCTTGATGACATCTTTTTCATTATACCTCCGTTCATTTTCTTTTTATATTTGTCACATCATATATAGCCTGACAACCCTAATTCATAAGTCGCGGAATATTTCTTTTTCATCGTATTTCGTTTCTGATTTTTTTATATTATAAAATGTCTTTTGCCCTTCTTATTTACCATCCTCGATACAGTTTCTTTTTCCTTAAATGTGAAACATCTATTAGTCCATTTAATTGATAAAGATTATTACCACTTATTTATACTTTTCATTTTTAAAATGGATTGAGTTGTGATAATCATTATTTATTTTCATTTATATGACATTTCATTTTCATTCTTACTAATTTACTTAATTTTATTACTTATTTTATAAGATATGAAAATGAAAAACAACGTCTAATTTTTTTTAAATACGTGTTTCATGAAAATATAGGCTGGTATTACTTTATATGTTCATTATGCGCACCAACGCACAGGACTAGTAAAGGGAAAACTCGCGACATTGACAAAAATTTAAAAGTACTATAACGACAATAGGTGCACACTATATGTTCTTTAGGTTTTAAAGTATATTATTGTTGGTTTCAAGCAATTCTAAAAAGTAGATTGTATTCAGAAGGTTATAAAATAAGAACAAAAAAAAAATCTGGATAACCAGTATTAATAAATAATGTATTTACGAATTTACAATTTTCATATTAATAATTTTTCAAAAATTCTGCAATTGGAAAATTGTATTAAATTTTATTACAAAGAGAACTACAAAAATTTGTAACATGACAATATATGAATTTGATTCATAAAAATTTGGTCCCGCCTTAGCCCATTTTAAAAGTTATTAGTACTTGAAATATTGTTTTTGTAAAAAATAATTTTTATTTTTTGCTTTTATTTGTATTAATATATTGTGTTAATAATGTATGATTATTATGGAAATATGCATAAGCGTGAAATAAATCGCGTGTTTAATTTGTGATTAAACGAAAGTAATAAAATCTACATTTTTTACTAAACCGAAATATCGTTTTATAAAAACGACATTTTTTACTATAATAAAATATCTTTTAATTGATTACAACATTTTAATTGTATATTTTCAGTGTGTATTTATTTTTTTATATATTACAATCTGTCTCTAGGACATTTATAATAGAGTTCACAGATCACATTCACACTCTATGTACAATAAATAAAATAAATTATACAGAAAAATAATATATATTAAATAAAAGAAAATATTACCCATGAAAATATTAAAACACTATTTTTTTTTTAAATTTATTTCTTTACCCACACCGCACAGTGTGCAACTAACTATTTTATTTACGACAACTCTTGGAATTAAGGCGGTTTCATTTTGGAGGAGGTAAACTTTGCCTATTTAATTATGTAATAAAAACTCGTAAATACCCATTTGCTTCCTATTTGGATCGTAAGATAAATTAATCACAAAATAGATAAAAAACGTTGCCTACAAAAATATTAGGCCGTTTGTTCTGTATAACCTCCTTATTTTGAAAATTTGGGGGTGTAGGTCACGCCAAACGGCTTAATATCTTTGAAGGCAATCTTTTTTTCTCGACTTTGTGATCAAATTATCTTACGTTCCAAGTAGAAAGCAAATGTGTATTTACGAATTTTTAGTTCTTAATTAACGAGACGAATTTTGTCCCCCCCTCCAGATAAAACTATTTACGAAGTTTCAGGCGGATGTTAATAATTCGATACAAAGGAGTCTGTACCACGGACTAGTAATTTACTATTTGATTGAGTACGGAAAATATACTTAAAGTATGAATCTCATAATTTATGTTTGTCAGGTTGCTGGACAACGCATGTTTTGTACACGCGGCAGCCCGCACGGCCATTATTAAAAAATATTTAAATTTACTTATAACAGTATTATTATTTGTTTAATTACATTTAATATGGATTCAAGAATCACTTAAACACCATTTCAAATAAGTAGTTAGTTTCTTCCTTTTTCTTCCTTTGTAGTTATCGTTATAAATACAAAAAAATAAAAAATAGTTTCGGGGAGGAGTTCCTCCCAAAAATTAAATCTGGGATCCACTAATGGTTCCTGTATTTAATCTAAGGTGGGATCAGAATGAATCCTATATTGATTTCTTTTCAAAATGTAGTATATGTATATATCAATTATAGTTAATGTTAATATGTAGTTCGTATAAAATATCACATTCCTAACGGATATAAATTATTGACATTTCCAACAAAACGAAGGAAATCGGTTTAATATTTTAAAATTGAGTTTAAGAATCAAAAATAATGTTGTAAGTAATAATTAATGAAAGGGATGAAAATCATTGGAAAATGTTTAATTTAGGTTCTGTATAAATGTTCTAAGTGAAAATCAAATATATATGTGAATAAAACTGTATACAAAGAACCACCAAGAATTAATAAATAAGTTTTTTATACTTATATCTGTAAAGTAAAACCATAGATATATATTTTAAAGATGTGCTCATGTTTATTTATTAATATATGGGAAAGTTACTCGAGGAACAGACGTTTGCTTAATGCTTCTCACATTATGTTGTTTCTTGAGAGATGTATAATGTTTCCAAGTTGCTAGTAAACTTTCAGATGGGACAGATGCCGACTACCGAACATTGATTCTCAATTTCGCTGAAGTCTGGATAGCTCCCTTTCAAGATGAAGAAATGAAACCTTACTTGGGCAATTAATAGAACATTCTTTTAAAAAATTCAAGAAAGTTTTCTATCTATAAAAGGAAAGTTCTTTCCTTGATTAATTCCCATTAATTTAGTCCTCAAAATAGTGAAGCTACTTTTTTTTTTTTTATCTCTATAACGGATAAGAGAAGGTGTGTTGAGGGATGCTGAAAAATCTCTTACAGAAAAACCAAATACAATGAAAGATAAATGACTCCGAATGACTACAATGGGACAATTAGTAACTGTCCCTTTTGCCTGGTAGGAGGAATAAGAATGATGCTGGCGACTAATAAAAAAAAAAAGTATAGGTTCTGGGATGTATGTTTCATTAAATACGTTTAGACGATTCTGAGTTGTTTGCTTCACGGCAACCGATAGACAAGTTCACTAACAATCGATGGATGTGTTTGGAGTTAATCGATTTCAGTATGCTTTCATGTTCCTATTTTAATTAATTGATTTATAAGGGTTTATAGAATTACTTTTTATATTCTATTTATCGTTTTATAATTCAGTATTAATTATGGTCACATAGATAACATTTAAAATTTATCTAGAACGAAACCATGTAACACGAAGAATTTTTGGATATACGGAATTTTCCTCACCAGAAGGTGAGGCGAGGGATTAATGCCAGAGTTAAAAGCCCCTCTCCCCCGGGTACCGGGACGCGAACTTGTAATTGTTTTATCTAATTTTGGTCCGGGTAGTCGGGCAAAGCGCGGTGCTGTGCACAAGCATTAGTCTGCTCGGCCATCCCGCCCCTATAGGAAGAATGATTAATAATATAATTTATATCAGATTTATTAAGATTGTAACATTTCGGTAAGCAGTTTATGTTGATAGATGAAAATTTTGCAAGAAAAACTATACGCCAAAAGGAAAATCGGCAGGCAGAGACCGTGGTGGACCAATGCAGTATTACGTGGTCCATTGTGGGAGTAATGAACTGGAAAGGAGACGCAGTGCGAAAGACTGGCGGTTGATAGTACGATAGACCATGACATGTCACGGATTGTTGTGCCTGAAGGAAGGATGGAGTGTTTTTTATAGATTATTTTGGTAAAAATATATAATGATAATATGATTATTTAGAAAATAGCGGCCTGATTAATAATGTTGATTGTTATTAACTACCTATGCTCGTTGTAAAAACAATGATAAACTCCATCACTATCACTGTTATCTGTAGAATACATTAATATTTTACTTCATTAGTCTAAAAACATTATATATCGTTTGAATTTTTATTGATGCAGTTTTCGGCTAGATATAGTTTTTGTTTTTCCTCATAATCGTTATTCTAAAGGGACCTTGTCCCAGAGTAAAATTTATTTCCTATCTATCTATCTACATTAATTCGTTGTTGATAAAATATTTTTTTTAAATTCGTTTTGTAGACGTGATGTTTTTCTTGATATATTTTTTATTTTATTTTGAACTCTGAGAACTCGGTCGTGAAAAGAAAATGGATTCGCTTCAAGTATTTCAATTATTCATTGCATGATAGATCTAAAACTGAAACTAAAACTAAAAAGGATTTCCGTTGAATGCATTATGGGTCATAAATCACAGAACTAAAAGACAAGGCTTAGTGGCAGCGCTCTTGAATCGATGGCTGTTTAATGACCGCTGCAACTGGCTTAGCTTTGACTTGATTAAAGTTTCTATATATCTCTTTTATACTTTGTGTTAGGATTTTTTTTATTTCCTCATTTTATCCATACTAACACTTTTAATAATAAAATAAAATAAATAAAAGGTTTAATGAACTCGGAGGTTCGACCAGTTCGTCGAAAGATGCCGGTTAAAATAAGTCAAAAAAATATTATTTTTTTTAGTTATAAATGTATTTTTTTTCTTTATTCATTGATGTATATTCGATAATGATTATTTACATATTGTGGCGCAGTAAATTAAATATTATATCTTGTGTCACTGAAATTATTTGGAGGTAAGGAATGCTTATGCGCAATATGCTACCCACAAGGTTCTGTGCTACAAACTCAACGTTAAATACCACCGATCATTGTGGGAAAAATTCCTAAATGTCAAATAATGATTACGAGAAAACTGTTATATCACATGAATACGATCATGTTTCGGCATGTTTTAACTTTTTTGAATAAGCATAGTAAAAAATATTAATAACTTATAATTAACTAAAACTTATTTTTTATCATAATTAATTTTTATCAGAAATTATTTGGATTTAATGTTATTTAGTGCACAATTCATGATAAGTTCAACTGATGCGGTGTTATGAAATATCATAAATATTTCGCTTATAATTATGTACGTAATTCTTATTCGTGATTCTGCACAATGTGTATTGTAAATAATTTATTGGTGAATATAATCCAAATAATGTTTTTACTGGATAAGCAGTCATAAATTAATTACATATTAATTTTTTAAAATTAGAACAGAGTATTAGAACACTGCCCTAAAGTTCTAATCATTATCATATTGATAATCCATAATGAATTTTTAAATTGTAAATAGTGCTCAAGTCTAGGTAATATCTGTTTTTTTTTTGGTATTGTTTGTAGTGGGACTTCATTTTTTTGTCAACTTAACTGTGTTAGCCTGTGATATTTGTGTAGGGAAAATCTTTAAAAATATGATACATATTAATAGCTCGTGTTATTGAAAATCGAACGCTTGAATGAGATCTGGAAGTATTGCATTCTTGGTGCATGCTCAATTCTTTAATATCTGCTTGTTATTCGGTCGATAGTTCTTTTTATTATCGTGACTTGTTATGTTATCTGATCTATATATCTGGATATGTAAATATATCTTTATTGTTAAATTTAATTTCATCTAAAATCAATGTAAAATAAATATTTTGTAAGGGATAAAATGACCCGTAAGAGGTTGAGGAGCCCCGCCATTGTTGTAAATTATATTATATAAATATATCTGAAACACATAATGTCCTTCATGGCCAATAATCATTCTAAATGAGCATAATTATCATTATTAAACATACTGATTTTACCTATTTGTGCATTCTGTTCTAGTAAGTTCTTAGCATCATGTATATTCAACCCTATTCGTCTTTGTCCGTTCGTAGCTATTCATCTTCTAGAGCAATGAAATAAATGGCCTATAAATTATGTTGGGTGTAGGTGTGCCTTAGTCCTTTGTGCTTACTCTACGACGGAATTCCAGCTCACACTCACTTACTTCGAGGAACTACTGTTCTGGAAATCTTCCAGCAAATCTCTATACTAAATTCTTCTCAGGTTTGCCTCACGTAACCTACGAAGATCATCCTTCATGCCTTCTAGTCACCACAATCTATTCTAAAGGTGTTCACTTTAAAGGAAGTCTTGTAGCTCAGATACTTTTCACGCTAGGAACTTATATTGCATACTCACTTAGAAATAGGAAATGTGGTAACCAAATCAAAAATTATTTTGAAATTCGCGTCCTTGGTTATACTTTGTGTTAGTGAATTTTTTATCTGTTGGCTTTACAGGCCTTGTAGATTTTTTGCCGTCTTAACAAGCCTACTCCATCTCTGTTTATCTTGGGCTATTTCTTTCCAGTTATCTGTATGCAGCTCTATTGGATGTTTGATTCCGTCTATCCATCTATTAATTAGCGATATATATATAAAAAAAGGTTTTTTTTTATGGTGGATAATTTTTTCTTCCCCCTTTTTTTTTCATTCTCCTAAATCCTTGTGAACTCTGAATCTTTTTCGAAGAAACTTTAGAGATATTTAGCAGTATAAGTTCTAACTAGTTGTAAACTTTATTAAATAATAATCGTTATTAGTTGTCATAGGTTTCAAAAGTTAGAAAACAACTTTTTTTTTTTAATAAGATTTTTTAAATTGATATTGTTTATATCGTTTCATGATATCCGGTTATTTTATTTATTTTCCTTCTATAATTGTAAGTAGGAGACTAAGATTATCCGAAACGTACAAATTAATAAACAATAATATACAAATTGAGAGTGATTACTTTTCGAATTGGATCTATAGACTAAAAGTAAGAAGATAATTTAATTATGTATTGATAATTAATCATTATTTATATAAATGAAACTTTCGTCAAAATAAGTTGCTACGTTTTTATGGGGCATATTCAGTTGTTTGTTGTTTATTCTCAGATTTTCCGCAATTTCTGTAAGTTTTTCTCAAAATGTCTATATAAACATGTGAATATTTTTTTAAAATGGAGGGAATGCACTGGGCTTAGACAGACGCAGCAATTTATTAAAAGTCCCTCTCCCTCAAAATCAAAGTGGCTGCTGGGCCTAACTAGGAAAGGAAATTCGGCTCATCATCGGAGTACTAACAGGCCACTGTAGACTTAAATGACACTTAAAGATATGTGGGATAGTGGATGATGAAATCTGTAATCTCTGCAGAAGTGCACCTGAAACTGCCCTTCACTTCATAACGGAATGTTATCGATTTGCGTCACTCAGATACAGACTTCTGGGAGCAAACAGAATCCAAGTATGTAAAGCTGCCTCCATAAAATGGTCCAACCTTTTGAACTTCATTAGAAGAACAAAAAGGTTTGAGACAGAATAGAGGTACAATAGACAACCACTGGTAGTATCAAACTCTGGGGTTGGCAAAAAGGACCAACTTGCCGGATTAAGTCCCCCACCTTTACCAGTACCAGAAGATAATTTAATTATGTATTGATAATTAATCATTATTTATATAAATGAAACTTTCGTCAAAATAAGTTGCTACATTTTTATTGGGCATATTCAGTTGTTTTTTGTTTAGTCTCCGCAATTTCTGTAAATTTTTCTCAAAATGTCTATGTAAACATGTGAATATTTCAACTATAAAGTGAAGATTGGCTACACTAGAAGTCGTCATACACCCCAAAATATAAGAAAAGAACATAAGAATAAGAAAAAGAACATATTACTAGGATTTGGATTGATCACAATAAATTATTGTATACAATCTCTTTTTCAAGTCCTCTGAAGCAAAAACCATCCCTACATCTTAGAACTACTTACTTTACGCTCCTCTATTCACTCTCTCAACACCAGATCTCAACCTATAGATTTATATATCCCCTTCCATAAAACCATTTCCTTCAGTAAATCATTCGTGCTAACTTTTTATGGAACTCCTTACCCATCTCCATACGCCAAACCACGTCCATAAACTCCTTCAAACAACTCCTATTCCTCCATCTACTACAAATTCAAATTTCCGCAAGCTTGTAAAATTTCTGGGTTATATAATTATGCTAGTCAGCAGCAGTTAATTGATATAAGTCATTTTATTTTTATTTATTCACTTTTTTTATATCTCAGTATTTATTGTACATATCTGTGTTTTTCCTTGGCATTTTTTGTAGATATTTATATTTTCCTTTGTATTTTTTTATATATTTGTATGATATCTACATGTCAGACTAATGCACATATTTTTTGAACTCTACTATTATTCTAAGGGAACTTCAGTCCCAGAATAAAATTATTTTACATTAATTTCATTAAAAAAAATACTGTAATATAAATTGAACTATTTATTTATTAAATAATTTAATAAATAAATTATTTATTTACTTAAAATACATTTTGGGAGTGTTTAAATGTACGTTTATAGGTGAACATTAGTAAGCTTGATGCCTGTGGCCACTTATTCTGTTAGATCTGAAAATTTTTAATTATTCTTTTAAGGATGTCTACCGATATTGATATATTCTTTATTAACTGTACATTTCATAAATATCTGCCTGATTGTAACGCTACTGATAGCTGATTTAATGACGGGAACTTCAATAACTTCTGAATGGTATTAAAACATATATTTATTAAACGTGGTCCTTGCTTAAGTTGTATCATATATGTTTCTTCCAATACTTGAAATACCGATTGTTCCATCGTTTCTTAATTCATTGTCACTCCATACTGTTCTTTAGTGCAGCTTTTCAATTCTCCCATAATTGCTACATCCTCTATATTTATTATGTCCTATATTTATAAGATTACTTGGCAACTAGGCCTAGATTAGCCTGGATTTATCTGTTAAATTATGTTTCCATTGCTAAATTAAAACCGTTGAAGGGTTTTTTAAAGACTGTTCCTCCTTTTTTAATTAACTTTGTACTTGAGAATTAAGTGCTTACTTACCAGGTAGTTTTTCTAAGCGTCATTACTGTTAGTGCTCTTCTAATTTCCTTGGGGATTACGGCTGAAAAAATTTCTTTTTGTATTTATTCGTTTAATCTAAGATAGACCAAAAGAAAAAACAATTCCTCGACTTTTTAAACTAATGACATGAAATAAAGCAGGATAAAAGTACTAATGACCTTACATTATTTTTATTCGCGATCCTCATTTGCTTTAGTATTTTATATATAATAAACATCAATTTGTATTAATACTCGTGGTAACCATTGTTATTATTATTTTTATTTATTCAAATTATTTTTTTTTTCGCTACGCCATAACTTCGTCAATTCTTCGTCAAATCCAATGATTAACCACTCATTTTTAAGATATTCTTCTCTTTCACATGCGAAAAATAGTCTTACCCCCCCGAAATTTCTGGAAAAGAAGTTATGAAGGAAAAGAAACTTTATTTGCGAATAACTCAAAAAGTATTCATGTTTTTCTGTACCCATGATTAGAAAGGTTACTAAATTACCTACAAAACAAAAACAAATCGGACAATTATTAACAAAGATACGGTCCATTAGTTTTGGTATACTTAATAGTCTTCCTGTTTAAAGATATTGCATTAAGGAGTAGAATAGTCTATTACATTTTTTTTCTGGATTTTATATTCATTTTATTATTTCTTAAAGACATTTGGTTGTTCTTGCATTTTTTTTTTTATTAATTTAGAATATCCTATGATCGGGGCATTATTTTGTCTTTATTAATTTTATTATCTTTCCAGTCAGCGTTTAAAAATAGGTTTTAGCAAAACAATTTGTACAAATATTTTTGTCCATTTTGTTTAATGGAATACTGTAATCGTCCATGGTAAAAATATTAATTCCTTCCTTACATAATAAATAGTAACTACTTATGTCCATATTGTTTTGCTATTTCTTCACAAACAGAATTTTATGCGAATTATTCGCACGGCCCAACTAGTATTATTATTTTTTTTAAAATAGAAGAATTGGAGACAATCTATGTAGAATATGTTGGGTATAGTAAAACTTCCCTTCCCTTTTCATGTATAATGCATGTTTAAGGAGGTAATAATTTATTTTATTAAAAGTTAACCGGTAACTCTATTACATTACATAATCTGAATGAATAAATTCAGCCATATCCAGCATGTTCATATAACTTATCTAAGCTGAAGATAAATTTTTCATATTCCTCGATGCTTTAACAATAATAATAAAAATGAGATTAAATTTTCATTTCTTGAGCATATTGATTTAAGGCCAAAACGTTTTTTTGAACAAACGATCAAATATCATTGTTGGACGTTGTCAGAAACATGTTGAAGCTAACGGATTCTATTTTGAATTAAAATATTATCTTCAAATTATATTTTTCTTTAATTTTTCCCTGACCATACTAAAATTTAGTGTTGCCCAAATGCGAGACCGAGACGAGTCTTGGTCTTGCAAACTCAGTCTTGGTCATGGTCTTGGTCTTGCGCAAGATTCTCGCAACAGTCTTGCTGTACTTATTAGCTTATTAATATAGAGATAGGAGAAACTTAACTAAGCCTGAATGAAAAATTAGAGTAGTTAAATGCACAAGTATATTGGTCATACCAATTATTTACATATAGTGACTAAGATTGTCAAGTATTAGTAAGTATTTTGCCTTAATTTCTATACAAAAAATCCATTTTTTTTTACCAGTCCTGATCTTGTTCTTGCAATAGTTGGGCGGCCTTGGTCTTGGTCTTGCAAAGTACAAGCCCAAGACCGATTTTGGGCAACAGTACTAAAATTCCATGTGCTCTTTCCAATACAATACTTATATTTTTCTGAGAGTTTAAAACAAATTATTTTAACATAGACCTTAGCTCTTCGTTCGGTAGAAAGTTTCTTATAACAAAAACTTTAATCGGTGAGTTCGCGGGGAAAGTTCTATCAACTTGCTGACTTGCTGAAAAAGTTTTAATAAATTTCACTTGAGTATAAAATGTGAAAGAATAATAATTATGACAGATTGCTTTTATCATGAAATCTTATTTATCCACGAACCATTTTAAAGACAACAGGTGATATAGCTGGCTGGGTAGGACTTTGCTGATATAATATATTTATTTACTGGAAGGATTAAATAATTTATCCTGGAAACAATCGGTAAGTAAGGTATAGGGAAGAAAGGAGATTCATTGCTTGTAATTAAGTTGGACATTAAATCAAGTTGGCAGTGAACTGTGGCCTGCAAGATAAAATATCTTACAGGAAATGGCCTCTGGGCTGTTCTTACCTTTTTATATACCTTCTACCTCATTTAATGGTCGCCATTACATCTTCATTCCACCAAATTCATTCTGAATTTAAGTTTTTTTTTTCCTTTTTTAAGTGCGTATCTTTCGTTCCACTATTAAACTTCGTTTATCTTAAACTCAGCTTAAAGAATAAGAGTAAGATTGAACTGACTTGAGTATCAAAAATATGTATAGTTTTCATGTTATAAACACTTTGGACTAAAAATAAAATCTAGCGCGAAAATGTTGACGATTTACTTTCGATTTGTGTTAACTTGGTCTAGCACTCGTATGGAGCGACAAAAATATTTGCCAAGTAAGGATTAAGTGAATACTTTAATTCACCTATTTTTTGGCGCATCTGTTTACAAAATTTTAGTATTACTCGGAATTGGAGAGCCCTATCATCTTCATCCTGGTATTACATTGTCGCAATGGATAAGTATGATCATGGGTGATAAATATTGAGGACGCAGAGATTATAAGGTTTTTCATTAGTGCCAACGTTTCAACCCAAATATGTTGGTCATCATCGGGGCGTTCGAACCACGAGCATTAGGGGCGTATAAATTGTTAAACACAAGTTTACTTCCATAAAATATTATTTAATTTAATTTTATGAAAGCACCAATTGTGCTGTCAAGACATTATAGATTATAAAAAGACATTATAAAAACATTATAAATTGTTAAATGACAAGTTTACTTCCATAAAATATTATTTAATATAATTTCATGAAAGCACCAATGGTGCAGTCAAGACTGCATGGAGATGTAGCATAGAATTTAATTTAATCATTGGCTGGAGTAACCAACACATCTAGTTTTTAAACTATATTCAAAAGTTATGGTGAAGGCCGAAACGTTCACACAAAGTCAATAAAAATAAATATAATATATATTTATTGTGACTGAAAACCACACTCAACTTCTCGTCTAATATATTTTACATTCTATTTATCTCAATTTTATACCTCTAAATATATTTTAAAAAATATTAGAACTTTTTTTTTACCAACCGGTCTCCCAACGGCCATAATCATTTCTTAATTATAGAATAATTTCTTAATCACCATATAGTAAGATAGATAATGTTACACTTCTTTAATTAAAAGATCCCATTTCATGATAAATGGAGCAGTCAACATTTCCATGTACTAATTTATTTGCGTGTTTGTTGAAGGTACTCCGTTTTAACTTCTGTTATTTTTAGGTTCATTGTTGAAAGCGCGTTAAAGCTATTAAGAGTAGTGAGGCGATAAACACTATTATTTGCTTTCCGACTTAACTGATCTATTATCCTAGAAGGGTAGTAACAATCGATAACAATAAGTGATATTTTATAAAGAATATTCTTTTGTATATATTATTCAGTTATGATATTTCGGCAGAAAGGCAAGAAAAAAAAGCTATTAATTAATGGTTTTTCAGTTCACGGCTTTGTTTTAATGTAAAGTCATTGAGGTCAGCTTAAATTTATTCGTTTGTAAAGGTTAATTTTACCTCGTTCCAGAGAAGATTAAATGCCATTTATTTTTAAATTAATTGGTTTCTCACTGCCTTGAAAAAATGTGTTTGTTCAATTTAATTTTGATAATTTTTAGTTTATAAATTATATTCATTTCTCAGTGGCCCCAGGAACGAATCTTGATACTCCCATTCTGTTCATTATGTGGCGTCAATTACCCCGATACCAGTATCGGTAGCTTACAAATCATTTATTCAAATAATTGATTTAGATTTTAACTAATTATTTAGATGGGATATGAGTTAGCAAGTTAATTACTCGACAATGGCGAAGCCACAAGAATGGGTATGTGATAAGGGTTTTTCGCTAAAATGAATGTGACGACTTTTTGAACGAACGGTTGGATCGATTTTTTAGTTTGATGGCTCAAATAAATCTGTGAGGTCCCGTGAGCGTTTTGAAACAATTGGAGATAACAAAGGTTGACCCACGATTGAAGTTAAAAATACTGACCCGTGAATAAATATAATGTGTTTAATCAATTCGTTAAAAGATATGCAACGATTTTTTTTATCGAACGGCTGGAATGATTGGAAAGTTTGATATCTTACCTATTTAGTTTTATTCGGGTGCCATGTGCAACTACATAGGCCGGAGTTTCATATTCGTCAGTTTCATATTCATTTCAATTACGTATTCAATACAACAATGTCAGTATTGTTTCAGGTGGGATTGTTTTTCTAAGATATGTCTATAGATAATCTTTTGTCACAACTGCATAGATTAGTTCTGATTTGCATGGAATGTGTATAAGGGTTGTGTTATTAAAATATGTCTATAGTAATTGTGTTGTTTAAGAAATTGGAACAAATTTTTCAAGTTTTCTGATAGTGGAACTTGTCGATATCCTCGTAAGTGACGCGATTTTCTTTATTGATCCAAGTTCGAACAATATACTAGAATATGCTGAGTTATTAAAGGTATGTTGCAGCTATCGCATCTTGGTGGAGAATCCCTATCGAGGAAGTGACCGTGAGTGAGCTATTATTGATATCTTAAATTATTCGGTGACGTCCTGTTAGTTTTTTAAACTTTTTTTTGTAGAATATGTTTTAAGAGGTCCGATATTTACGTTCAGTAACTGGGTTTAGTCGATTATTTTATAACTGAATCTATTTGTATTCTTAACCATCAGTGATTGGAAAAAAAACCAATATACCCATTGGGTAGATTACTTACCAATAACTGTACAAGTACTAAATAAAAGTATAATAATATTCGCGTGTTTATTAATTGATTAACAAGTAAAGTCTGTAAAGAATTATAATTTTTTCTCTCTTAAAATGTATCTCCTCCTCCATTCCAAGAAGGGATAAAAATATGATCCAGAATGAGGTAGGCCATAGTTATAGGAATTCTCCATCGGGCAGGCCCATTTGTTGAGTTAGTGTTCCATTCAAACCTCTCCCCCCCACCATCCTTTAGAAGACTTCTTGACAAATCTCCATACTATGTTTCCTGTGGTCTCATTAATCTTGGAAATTCTTTTGTGAATATTTCTGCGGTTATGAGTCCCATTAGTTTTACCTTCACTTTATAATATCAACGTTGCCCTTACATTGGCACCATACTGTTCTGTGTGTAAACCTTAATTATTTGTTTTCTAAGACCGCTCTTTCATATGTTCACCCTATTATTTTGCATATACGCTACTATATATATATATATAAAAAAAAAGAAAAATGAAAAAAAATGTACTGATTAGAATAAAATAAACATGGTTCTTTTCTTCCCTTGGCCAGCACCTCAGCAGTCTTCTGGGCGGATTATATGGATTTGTGGCAGTAGATAGAGCTTGAGTAAGTGGATTGGAATTTAGGGTGTCTGTCACGAAAACTATTAAAGCGGTCAGTGGCAGTTGCCGTGATGAAAGGAATGTCATGGTCAGTGTGTAACGTGAGGTTTGAAACATAAAAGGGTGCGTCTACAATTTTCCGGAGGACTTTTGACTGGAAAGACTGGATGATTTTTATATTTGATTTCTTTGCTGTTCCCCATAGTTCGTTCCCATATGTCCAAAGTGGTTTAATGAGGACTTTGTAAATAGTTAAGTATACAATAATAAAAAATGTTTAAAAAATAATAATAACTCTGATGGCTCAACAAGTTGAAGTGAATGTAATTACCAACATATTATTTACTTGTTCAAAATAAGTAAAAATTAATTTTTAATTTCTTTATATTACATAGTACAAGGGTAGATATTGCGTAGGCTCTGTATTGATTAAACCATTTAAAACTTTAACTGAATTGTTTAACTGTATTTTTCGAGCTAATGGAAACCTTTGTGAAGGTCTGAAAGCAGCCAAATCTGAAAGTGGAGGATATTTCTTCTTTCTAGAAGCACACTCAGTTGACTGATGGCAATCCTTTAGATGGCCCATTCCGGTAATGACAAGCCATCGAGGCGACATAAAAATAACATTCAATGCCAACAACATGGAAGGAGTGACTCCTGATGGGAGATGATATCACCCAAGTTATGGCATCTTTGCTTTCCTTGTTATGTCTTTGGATCAGTTTGTCCTGGATCCCTGTCTATCGAGATACTAAATTGCTCAATAAATTCTTGTGTTTAATGATGCTATACATTTTTCATTTTAATTTATTTATTTTTTATGGGTAAGTCAATACTCTTGAAGGCCACCTTTTTTCTCGACTTTGTGCTCAAGTTAACTTACGATTAAAGTGGAAAGCAAATGGGTATATACGAGTTTTTAGTACCAAATTAAATAGACAAAGCTTGCCGACCTCTAGATTGAAAACTCCGAAATTCCGAGAATTTTCGTAAATAAAATATTTGTAGGTTACGATGAGATGAAGCTATTTACGAAGTTCCAGCCGTACGTTGATAAATTGATGAAAAGCCCTATGTTATAGTCTGTACCGCGGACTACATTCTATAGAAAAATGTACTGTACAAGGGTACAGACCCACAACAATTGTAAATTTGTCTAAAAAATAAATCGTATATATAAAAAAAAAATCATGAATTCGAAACATTTTCGGTAAAACTACAGCCGTATGTTGTTTGTACCCATGTTTTGATCTTTATTTTGATTGGAAATTTATTTCAATGCTATATTGGCATTTTTCCACTGCCACGGACGAAATAGTAGTTGCTTGATTGTTCAAATGAAAATTTTCTTTAATTTAAATGATTTTACTGTTAATCAACAGTTGTGTAAGTTTTGTTAAGAAAACACTATTACCGGTAAATATCCATAAAATATTAAATCGCAAGGTTTAGAAAGTTGCCCGTCCTATTCAGAATTAACCAGTGGATTTAAGAGCGTTTGGGGAGATAACAGAAACAAAGTACATAAAAAGTTATTTGTTCCGCATGATGGAGAAAGGCGAGTTTCTCTTTTTTTCTGAAGGTTCGTTCTCTGTTTAAGTATTCATTGAACATAAAACCAACTTTAAGTTTGAAGCTTCGAATTTTCTCCAGACATCTTTATCAGTACTCGCGGAACTTTTCTAATCCCATAAAAGGGGTCGGCTTGTCGGCAGTATGTGGATTCTATTATAGTTGTGAGAGTTTCCGGTTTAGCTCGGACCGGTGTTTCTATTTTATCTCGCTGAAGTTGTGCAATCAGGATGTGTCTGTGACTGCTTAGTCGGCAGATTGTTACTGCAGATAAATTAAATTTGAAGGTATGTTAGTATAATGAAATCAAAACAATAGATTTCTTTTCGGAATAATGGTTAGAACATAATTATTATCTTAACTATATTGCATTTAAAACTCCTCTGAAAACTTTTGGTCGTTATCATTATCCTCATTTCAATTAGGTGATGAAATAGTAATAAAGTTGATTATAATCGTTAAATGTATACATCTTCATAATTATTATTATTTTACTTTATTTTCCTTCCTACCCTACCTTTAAGACAATACGTGAGTTTGCAGCAATGACTTGATAACAAGACATTTCTGTAAGACAGCAACGACTTGACAAGATATTCCTGCATAACAAATCACTGTTGCAAGTTTATCTTTTTACATTATGATAAACTGCTGTGCACACAGCCTGCTTGATATTTTTCCTCTTATTTCATCTTCCTCCATCTTCTTCTCCTGTCCTAATCAGCGGCCTTCCAGGTACTGCTTCTTCACGCCTTCCCGGGGAGAAGTGGGTTGGGCCCACGGCTTTTTTCACACGCATACAAAGCTTTTAAAGTCCTGGTAGTTTTGTTGAGACATCGGTTGGGGTAAGTTTCTTTCTGTTAAAACTTAGAGCCCTGTATCCCTCACCAATTTGGCTCTCAGTGCCTCACAGTTGGTGAAGGCTACAAGGATGTGCTCAGCGGTTTCAGGTACTCCACAAATGGGGCATAAGGGATCGATGTTTTTATCATGTTTAAAAAGTTCCGCTCTGAAACCTCCATGCTCCGTGAGGATCTGTGAGACTCAGTACTCCGGGAGGATCCATTTCTTCAATTCAACGGTGGGAAAGAATTTTCTCAGTGTTGACCCGTTTAAGTTTGTCACCTATCGCCGATTCGATTGTTCCAATGTATCCTCCCGGAGGAACATCTTCCATCTTCTGGGGTCTTTACAAATCCTCTCCCGAATGTTCGTTGGTAAATCCGCCAAGCCATCCCTCTTAATATTGTGCCGAAAAACTTCTTCCCGCAGGAGGAGGTCGAGAGGAATACCTCCTCCTAACATCTTCATAATTGTTTAACAATGTATCAAATGTTTCGAAAACTTGCAGATTGTCTGTCAAAATACAATATGTTTGTTCAGGGGTGCCAATCACTCCCCTCCCCCAAGATCGATGGCCCATAAATCTCACCACCCCTTTCCACGATCTTTTATTATATCTCCTGTTCTTAAAAATAAAACAAGCAAAAGACGGATTAGACAAAAATGTAAATCATATACAATTGCATTGCTGTGTCCATGTTTTCTCCTGCTCCCTGGTTAAAATATTTCATTCTGAAAATTCAATTCCGTCAAAATGCGAATTCTTGAAAAATATAAAACACCGTCAAAATGTGCCCCCTCAAACCTTTTAATGAAGCAATGAAACTAGTGTTACCCAAAATCGGTCTTGGTCTTGCACTTTGCGAGACCAAGACCAAGGCCGCCTAACTGTTGCAAGACCAAGACCAGGACTGGTAAAAAAAATCGATATTTCGAATAAAAATTGAGGCAAAATAGTAATACTTGACAATCTTAGTTACTATATGTAAATAATTGGTATAACTAATATACTTTTGCATTTTACTCTTCTAATTTTTCATTCGGGCTTAGTTAGGTTTCTCATATCTAAAAAATTGCAGTAATATCTCTACAGTAATAAGTAACTGCAAGACTGTTGCGAGAAAGACCAACACCATGACCAAGACTGAGTTTGCAAGACCAAGACTCATCTCCGTCTCGTATTTGGGCAACACTACATGAAACCCCTTTCTGGGCATCCCTTTGTCTGTCCGACTTTTATCTCGATTTGAATAATTAAATTCTATTAATAGTTGAATAAAATGAATATTATACATTTTTTGCTTGGCGCGTTGGAACGATACCACGTTCCTTGATCCGGAAATCGATATTTCCGTTAGGCTTATGAAGGTTTAATTCAAAACCGATTGTAAGATAAAAAAAATCCTTTTTTTTCCTGTTTTTTATTCTTTTTTTTATAAAAATAAAATAATCATAAAATAAACGCGAAAGAGGATAAAAAGTGTTCTTGGAACTTAAATCATAAACCACCATACAAATTAATTGTCTTTGTTATTTATTTCCTTAAAATATTTTAGAAGATAATTATATGTTATATATTTATACGACTTATGCAATATTATGGAGTGATTTACGATGAAGGAGATTTTATATATCTTGTCCTTAACCATTGATCCTATATTAATCAACGGAAAGTTTTCCAAAAATGGCAGGAATTTTATAAGAAGGATACCCTGAGGACGTAATTTATTGATTTTATATAAATATTTTCTAAAAATTCGAGAAATTTATTTTTAAGGTTCATGTGAGTTTAGACAACAAAAAAGGTACTAAGGCTATAGAGTTCTACCGAATATCGAATAATGATGATATTCGACTACTTCTGTAATTTTTAAAAATCACTTAGAGAAACTACCAAATTAAAATTCTTTTTTTCTGATTTATTCGGTTTGTGTAACTTAAATAATTCGTTGGATACGGCGCTGCATGATCCGATTTTTAGTCACCGTTAGATGTTACCAGGTAGGATAGTGCAGTCATTTCTCACTATGATGGTAATGGAAAAATGTTTTAAATGTCACTGCTTAATTTCTCTTCTTTATTTTGCACTAGTCATTTCTTTCTCTCTTTATTTTAACTCCTAAATTCAAATTAGCCAACCTCGTATTATACCAAATGACCAAATATACGACTCTAACAATAAATATTCTGAACGCCATATCCTCGCGAGTGTAACGAATAAAAAATATAGTAATCACACAATTATAAATAAAAACAAATTCTGTACATGACTGAATGCTTAAATAAGACGACCGGAAAACCTCCTCTGTTTCAATTTTATCACGTAGGTTTTTGGCAAGATGTTTAGTATTGGAAGAGGGTAGGTATTGAAAAAGTTCCCATGTGTTTCCCAAAGTAGCTTATAAAACTTTTAGGACGTTCTTCTCGATGGAAACTGAATTAAACTCAAGTCCATGGCCTTCAGAACGAACCACATCAAACTGTGAAGCAAACTTGCGACTGAATAGAGTTTACTCTTTGATAATTCAAATTACAGTTAATAAATAAAATAAATTAGTTTTTCATATATAGAGTAGTGAAATTTGAACGGATTATAGATTTAATAAGTTTCCTAAAACATGTGTAAATAGTCAAAAAATATTGTTTTACAGAAACGATGCCCCTCGATTTTACACGAGTTAACTTTGCATTTTACCTCTCTGTTTATATCGTAAGTGTATCTTATAAAGTGAATAACATTCTAAATTTATGCTAAAAACAAAAGGACCAATATTCAAAAAAGAAAAAAAATATTTTGATGGTTTTTTATTAACAAGATTTTTTTTTTACAGTATTTTTAAAATTTTATAAATAAAACCTCTAGAACAACAGCTTAAACTACATTTTTACTCATTGATCTCTGAGGTATAATGAGTAAGGTATTATAAGTTTTCTTCGCATCCTGATCTCGATATTACAACATATAAGTCGTCCGTTGAAAGAAAAAAAACGCTGCAAATTATTTCACAATGGTTAATTATTTCTCAACAATTATAGATCTAAAGTAGCATTATGTTTCTAGTGACAAATTAAAAGAAATAAACAGTTAATTCCAATTATTTTCCTAGACATTTTCTTGTCATTCCTCGTAACTTTTTTTCCAGCTTCTTTTCGTTGAAGTATGTCATACAGATAAATTTAAAGGGCATCATGAAGAAGACTTAAGCCAAGTTTCATTGAAATCGGTACATTTGTTTCGGTGCTACAGACTATAGCAACGCAGGATTTTCGTCTTCCATTTTGAAAGTAAAAAGCGGATAATAATGTCAATGAAGGAGGATCATTCTTGGGTGATCTCTGATTTTAAATCCAAATTTGAAAAAAATCGGTCCAGTAGTTTCGGAGAAAATACGGCGGACGGACAAAAAAAGTTTTTTATTGAAAGCCAACGTTTCGACCCGACTTTGCAGGTCTTCATCAGGGCTAGAACGGACAAGATACAAAAGATAGAGAATTGTGGAAATTACATAATATTTAGACATAATTTATAAACAATGTGAATAAGCTTATTAGAATTATAAACAGTAAGTACAATACAATATGGACTAAGTAAGCTAAGTAACAAGATCCTAAAATAAAGTAAATAGATGCTAACAATTGTTGTAGTGTAATATATAACAAATGAAAATGTGAGTATAATTCTACAAAAAATACAGGAGAAAAAAAAATAAGATTAGAGACTTACAGGTGTGTTCCTCTAGGAGTTTCACTTAGAACTGGAAAGGCAGCTGTAAGGATTGCAGGTATAGGGGGGGTTAACATGTGTTAACTAAGTAAAGGATTGCAGGTATAGGGGGAGTTAACATGTGTTAACTAAGTAAAGATTGAAAAACCCAGGAATGTACAGTACCTAGGAATTTTTGAAGATATGGATGGATACAATGGAAAAATACTATATCTATAAATATTAAATTATAAATATATAAATATACATATAAAATAGAGTTGAGAGATGTGAGAGGTATTTCATGATTCTAGATCAGAGTACAAAGTGAATAAACCCAAAATTGGTAAAGAGTAAAATGTAAATATAGAAATAACTTCATTAACATACATACATTGCAGAGCTAACTTAAAAGTATAGAGAGGGAAAATAAAAAAAATAAAAAAAGAAAAAATATAGGATGGTCATACATTGGTGTAGAGTGTAAATGTAAATTTAGAAAAATAGAAGAGAGATCATACAAAGAAGGAATATTTAGAATAATGAACAATTAGATGAATTAATTAATAAAAATTGAGAGTAGATGAAAATAATAGAATAGAATATTTATGTTATTTTTCCCTTATAAGACTTAAAATGTGTCTATATGTAAGAGAAATACAGTTTTTGTCTACTTTGTGATTAACGGGATTGTGTTCCATGTGAATGTGGATAGAGTCGGAAATGAGTCTTTTTTCATAGTTAGGGACCGTGGAAAGGATAGAGGTTTTATCAAAATCAAATGAGTGGTTGAGTGTTAAAGCATGTTCCGATAGTTTGGAGGCGGAGGGATTCCGGGAAGTTATGAACGTTTTATGTTGGGAAATGCGGGTTTTGAGATAGTTTTTGGTTTCACCAATATAGGAGCTATTGCAATTAGGAGTAGAGCAAGGTATCCGGTAAACTACATTGGATCGGTGTTGTAAGAGTATGGGATTCTTCAAGTTGGTGAAAAGGGAAGAAAGTTTGTTATGGGACTTAAGCCCAAGGCGTAAGTTGGTTATAGTCGATTTTAGGAATTTTTGTATATTGTCTGAGAGGATAGGGATATAGGGGAGAGATTTGTATATGAAAGGAGTGGTAGATGATTGTGGGGAGTTGGGAGAGTGGGAGGCTGTATTGTTTTTGGTTGTATAGTAATTTAAAAGTTTATGTATGGTGTTCAGAGGAACGTTGGCTTTCAATAAAATAGTTTTACCACTATTTAGCCTTTTTATGACCGCAACCCCGGACCATCTCCTTCCTTTATAATGCAACGGTCAACCATTAAATATTCAAAAAAAGTTTTATTCGTTTTTCGAATTCTACCTATCCTTAAACCTCACAATTTGAGAGGAGGTTAAGTTTTTGAATTTTTAGTTAGATTAAAATGGTCCATTATTGAAAATAATAAACTAAAAACAGTCTTTTGTCGGCTCCAATATGATTTAAAGATTTTAAAATTGAACGAGTTTCGACCAACGCAAACGTAATTGAAAAAAAAAAACATCAATTGTACAGCAATGGAATATCACTCATTAACCAGCATCACAAATTTGGTTTTCACAGACCAAAAATACTATACAATCAAATAATAATAGAAATATTTATTTATTTAAATATTTGACGCCACTTGCACTTGCGCGGCCGCGCATCTAGCAAATTTGATATACTGATTATTCGCTGTGAACTTGATATGCGTTAATTTTGTTATTATTGAAAGAGAAGGTATCTTGGCCATTTCCTTTAAAACTCCGTCGAGGAAGTAACTGAGAGGAGGAAATAGAAATAACTAGTGGAATGAAGTAATTTTGAGTTGAATAGTGAAATGTAGCGTATTTCTTGTAGATGTAGGATTTTACTGTTGTAATGTTTAAGTCGTCATGTGTAGTGTATTTTGAAATATACTAAGGTGATTTAACAATTTTTCGTAGAATTTTCGATTGCGTGCTTGTATTCTGTTTATGAAATGAAGTGAAACTTTAATAGGAATAGGGGATCTGACGCGGTTGAGAAAGTAGCGTAGGGATCTCCTTAGCATTTCCCTCCATAGTGGAGGGAAGGTATGGGTTTTTATTAAATTTACCTATCTTTAAGTTATTTAATTTTTATTCGTTGTATATTATTTAGATATTTGGAATTATAGTCAAGGGGTTTGTAATTGTTAACTAAAAGTTGACAAATTTAATTGAGGTTCTAAAGAAGAGGATAATTGTTCGAAAATGTTAGTCATCATGTGCAAATGTAATAAAAACAATCTTGAAAGCGAAATTGAAATTTTATAAAATTCCATGGATCCACTTCAGATTGTTTTTCGTCAGAGACTTGAAAGTAGTTTTGACTAATACAATGAAATGTTTCCTTCTTTATTTGTTGATCCCCTATCTCTGAAATGATTAGAATGAATAATTAGTGTGAGAAATAGCAGAATTTTATTGAATTAAAATAAATATTATTTTCTATTACAAAAATTTCAATTATTAGAAATTTATACGAAAGATACTTTACCTGGATTATAAATAATAATATTTTTTTAAATTGGCAGTATTATAATTGTTAATTATAATAATTAAAAAAGGCCTACTTACTAATAGGTAATAATTTAGCACAGGCGAAAGGCCAAAAGGGCTTACTGGAATTTATTCATGTTAATGATTCTTGATGAGAAGCGGAGGAACTTTTAAACATCCAAGGAATCATTAATATTCCCTAATTTTTAATTTAACTCTCTTTTAAAAAAGTGACCTCTTTAATTTTTGTAATGCTGTTTCCGAATGAATTCCATTTTATTTATTTATTAATTGTAAGATTACTTAAATAATTCTATGGGAAATTTATATTTGTTGATAGGATTTATTACACCTTTCTAGCAATAATGTAATGTTACTTTATAAAAATATTTTAAGGAAACTCTGTTGAATAGTAAAACAGGACTCATGTTCGACCTTAAATATTCAGATAAGTGCAAGATTTTTCTTGTAAATTAGGATATACAGTCTAACATAATTTAAGCATATATCATATTTTGATCATTCTCCTGGGAGAAATCATTTTTTTTTTTTTTTTGGTTTTCGCAAACGAACAAGTCAAGGTAGATTTTTTTTGTATTATTTTATATTTTTGTCATCAGAGCTCATTTTTTGGTATAATTAATTTTATTTTTGATTAATTTCATTTGGTATCTGCAATGTGTTTTTTACAGTAAGCAAATCTGTACCCGGATAAGGGTTAGTAAGAAAGTCTCTTGACCACCGCCTTAAAAGTTGGAGGGATGGGATGTACGCGTTTGTCGTATAATCAAGTGTCTGGGCTAATGGGTTCATGTTGTAATTCAGTCTCTGGTGGAGATTTATATAGTATTGTGTTACAGTATCTGAAACCGTTTGGATGTCTAAGTCCATGTGTAACAAGTCATTTGACGCGTTGAAAAGTGCGTTTGATTGAAAAGTTTGAATTTTGTGGGCGTTAGAATTTTTCACAGTGTCTCATAAATCTATCCCGTAGAGCTTTTATAATTAATTTGTTGATAGTAAGTTTGTTAGTTAAGTGTGTAGTAGCCTGGATAAGAGTAAAAATCGTTTGTTGAGTTGTTTCCTTTATAGTATAAGTTCTCCATGTAAATCAGTAATATCTTAAGTAAAATCTGTATGTGAAAGTAATACTTATGGAATCCTCATATTAAAATAGTTTTAGTCCCTAACATCACGAAATTCCATCTCGCTCATCTACCAAAACCAGACTCCATATAAAGCTTTAGAAAGGGATCCCTTTACCTAAACCGGAGTAGGAATACATTACCCGAGAACAACATTAATAAAGGTGAAAATGTGAAATGGTAAAGTATCACCGAGGCTTTTTGAAGGTTGAGTGGGAATTATTTTTGAAAAATGGTGGTTATGGTGACTTAGCCGTTGGCACTTAGTCACCCGCCCTCTTGAGGACTCGGCTTCCCTTCGGCTGATTTATTGCTCGGAATATTGGTGGCGCTCCCTGGCTTCCTCCTCTATAAATATTTCACATACATGGGAGTTCGATGTACCGGAGGGATTCATTTATTGTCTAGCGACCACTTTAACATTTACATTAACCTAATAGTTTATGTAATATACATTTTTTATAAATACTAAACAAATAAACTACAAATGCGTATATAATAAAAATAAGAATTTTTAGTTATTTGGCAATAATAACTTCCAATTGGTAACAATTGAGTATATTTTTATTATCAACGTTACATGTTAACAAGTTAGTTGACGTTTCGGGCTATTCATTCCCATCTTCGGAAGTGTAATCCCAATAATCTTGTGGATGCAAGGCTTAAATTAATTATAATGTGCTCCATCGTCAACTTTCTAATTCATGTTATAAAATGTATCATCTAAAGCTATCTGCTTTTTACCAATAATTGGGTGTCTGCCATAGTAAACATATGAAGAAAAGAAGAAAAATAAATTTTATTCTGGGGCATTTACATTTAGATTTGTCTGATATAGTGGCGGAACAATAATAATTAGGTTTCAAAGTATTTGAACTGAAAACTTAAGAGGTTTTTAAGAGACCGGAGAAAGAGGCGGGTTTTACACATTTTTTTATGGAGAGTGAATTAATTGAGCCATCAAATCTCCGATGTGTAACGCTCGGGTAAAGTCGGCTGGAGTGGACCAATTGTAGTGTTTTTGTCTATAGATTAAAATTTTCCGAAAACTAAAAATCGGACCTGCATACTGTAAGCGGGAGAATCGTTCAGCTTTTCATCCTCTTTGTAATGAGATATTATTTATAATTGTCTATGTTTTAACTTCTGTCGTGTGGTCTTAAGCACACACCTCACTTTTTTTATTTTATTTATTTAGTGAATAACATAACATTCTGTCACTTGGATACTGATTATAGGGTGGTAAGATCACAATCACACAATATGAACAAAAAAAAGTATAAAATAAACGTAAGCAAAACAACAACTAAATAATAATCAAAAAGTATATATAATAAACTAAATAAAATAACTTAAAGATATGTAAATTAAAAAAAAAAACGTACATACCTATTTACACTATTTACAATCAGACGAGGGGACTCCAAGACGGCTATGAAGAGATTAGTATACTTTATAACATTAGTATACTTTAAGATTACAAGTCTGTGGCAAATATTATTAGTGATACATTATTTTAAGTACCTCATAGAATAATGTTTTCTTCTTTCTGGGACAATTTAAAAAATAGATAGATACATATGGATACACGCAAATATATATATATATATATATATATATATATATATATATATATATATATATATATATACTATCTTTAACACAAGGGAACACATGACCATTTCCTATAGCACTACTATTTAAAACATATAAGAAGCTGTTGAAGGAATCCATCAACAGCATGGAACTGCAAGAAAACCTTCCATATTTATAGTATGTATTTATATACGCGTACAAATATTGATTACGTAGTATTGGTAATCGTCATAATACGTAGATTCTTCTAGTATTGTCGGCATAGCCATTATCTTGGTCTGTAAAACAATTTTAACCTTCAAACTTTTCCCTTTTATTTAAATAATCCATTTCATAACAACTTCACAAGGTCAAACAACATATAATAATTTACCTAATAATTAATATAAAAAAGTAAAATGGCTTGGCTGTAGTCCGCAAACATTTTTTTTTAAGGAGTTTAAAATGAATGAAATTCATGAGCACTAAAATGAAACTGGATATTTGAAATGCAACATTCGAAGTGAACGAGATATCGTATTGCAGTGCCATATGAATATTCTTCCATGTGTATTGAGTGTAGCAGTGGTATTGCTAAGGGACAGCTTTAGGCCCGGAATATGCATGTCGGGTGTTGATTCTGTGAATATCCTCGTCAATTACCACGATGGAAGGGTTTTGTACCGAATATAATTTGCGTTTAAAGTATATTTCGTTTTTAATAAAATGTTATAATGTAATACATTACTTGAAAAGTATTTATTATTTATGTGGTTTTATTTAATCTTGCTTCCTCATTACATCAAGTTTGGAATCATGCGGGAAATTACCAACATATTTCATAAAAATATGTCTTCAGAATCACAGATTTCTACTCGCGTACGTTGTTGACATTTAGACAGAAAAAATGTTGATCAGATTGTAGTACCGTCAATGCAATTTTAATGAAATTTTTAGAGAATATGCAGATTGGTGACTTGGTGCATTTGATAAAATTCAATTCGCCACTTTTGCTCGACTATGCATAAACCTATGTTTTTAGACACGCCTATACTTTAAAAATATCCTGTTCGATTTAGCTCTAAGTTTGGTTACGATGTACAGATTGTAGAATATTGTCAATTTCATCAAATTTCAATCAACAGTTAAAATAATGCAATTGTTTAAAATATAACGGTTACGGAATGGGGTAGGCATTGATGGTTAGGGGGGTTATATAATATAAGTTTTTAAACTATAAACTAAATAATCTATATTACTTTTTTTATTGGAATTGTCAATTTAGTTTTCATATGAAATCATACTGTTACTAGGAGGGTAACCCCTAACGACGTACCAACCATCATTTTACCAATTATACAATTGTTAATTTATTTGTGCTATTCGTTGCTCAAATTGTATAACTGTAATTTACATGTATTCTGTAATTCAGATTGTATTATTTTTAATCAACATAAAATAAACTGAACGAAACTACACGAACCATGGGGGAGCGCCTGAGAATGAATCGCGTATCATGGCAACACTGTCTAGGGGTAACACTGCTTAAACTGAAAGACTGCGGGGTGGCGATAGACAGTATACATATTTGTAAATTGTGTTAGTATGCTTTTATTTTAAATAGTGTGTGATTTAAATGTTTTTTTTTTTTATTGTTTGTTTGTAATCTTTGATTAGTGTGTTAAATTTGTTTTAACAATTATTCTTATTTCTCGTGACATACTGAGTCTAACTGATGATTTTATCTTGACAAAGTTCGGTAAATGTAAGTATTGCGATCGAGAAAATATTTGAATCTGAGTTTTCGACGGAATTATACGTTTTGAGGTCCCCTGAGTCGAAATGACCAAGTCTCGAAAAATGGTCTGTGTGTCTGTGTGTTTGTATGTTAGCAGTCTAGCTGAAAAACGAAAAGTCCTATGAAACTGATATCACGTATTTAAGATAGGTATATGCCTTAGTTGTGACGGCAATTTTTTCCTTAAAATCGGCTAACCGGGAGTGCCACTTTATTAATTTACTTAAAAATCTATATTATACATTGCTCCTTATTGGCGATTTATATTATTATCTAATTATATTTATTCCTGTTGCAAATTTGTAACTATTATAAGGGAGAAATAATTCTGAGAATAAGAAGTGTGGTGTCTTCGTTACGGTACGTCCCGCTCTATGTATATACAAAATAAAATATGAGCCACTAAAAACTTTTTAATACAATAGAGAAAGTAGTGTGTATGCATATAATAGGTGTTTAGGTATAATATATTTTTTATTTTAGAAATTTCCTTTGCATGCAAGTACTTCCAGATTCTAATATTGAATGTTTAGAAATAGAATAAATTTTCCGGAACATGTAGAAGTACACAATTAAAAAAGTAATATAGGCTTTTCCTTGTTTATTCAATAGCCACAATAAGGAAGTTTTACTGACTTAATTGGCGGACATTGTTTACGTATTTTGAGGAGAACTTCTTAGAAGTATTTTTTAAAATCAGAAATATTTTTTCAATACTTCACAAAAAAAAAAAAAAAAATACAGAAAGTAATGAAACAACCTTTAATATTGAAATATATTTTAAAATATAACGACATTAAGAAAAAAAATATTAATCATCCAGAAACATCAAATTTCAATGAAGATTTTTATTTAAATGAATTAAAATATTAATGAATTTGTATAAACGAGTAAAATAACTTAATAAGCTAGATGTTTGTTTATAATTGGAAAAAATCGACTACACTGCCTCCCTTGTTTTTGTTAAATGCAGGTAAAAACCAAACTGACTCGTCAACGTTTCATCGATTCAAAGCATCAGTAGGACAGAAAAAACATAATCACTTCACTCCATCACATCCAAACTCATACTAGAGTATTTTTTGTCTTCACTTTAGAAATACGTAACTGTATAGTTGATTTTTTTCTATTATTATCTAACATTGTAGTAGATATTAAGATGTATATGTATATATATTTTTGTTATTATTAACTTTTGATATTGTTCGTAATGGTAATGTTTCATAATTTATTTTTGATAATTTTGCAAAGTTGGATGGATATGCATATTATATAAAGATATACATATTGAATACAAATATATAATTACAAACTAATTATAGTAAATATTTGTATAAAGCTAATTGAATAAAGTACTTATGCATTACATAAGAGACATTTTTACAACTAAGAAACAAATTAAAATGAAACCATGAACTCTTGTAAAAAATATTGGGTGCATCACACGGCTTTCACTTACCACCCTCCTTTTAGCAGAAAGAAGTATTTTATGACATAGAGGAAGTGAAACTTGGAACTTACGATTTCAGGACGAATGCTAACCACTTCCCTAAAAAAACTTACAATAGATTGAAGGCAAAGTGCTCCTTGGCCGTTACACTAGCGGTCTTCATCGAAAGATTTTGTTTAGCGATGATAAAGTATTTACAATTGAAGAAGAATTTAATCGCCAAAATGATCTTGTGTACGCACACAGCTCTAAAGAAGTCCAGGAAAGTCATTGGAAGAGTGGAAAGAGGTTATCATCCTTCCTCAGTGATGGTTTGGTGGGGAGTTAGCTTTGATGCCACCACAAAGCTCCAGTTTTGTGAAAAAGTAGTTAAAACAGCCAATAGCAACTATCAGGACGATGTTTTGGAACCTGTTGTCAAGCCTGTAATTGATAATTGGAAAGCCCCAAACAATCTTTGGTCCGAGCTGTTGAGCGCTTTTCTCAAGAAGTGCTGCGTGTTCCTATTGATGTCTGGCCACGGAGATTAAACGTCTGTGTCAAGTTAAAGGGAGGAAATTTTGAGTAGGTTCTTTTTTGTGTTGCTCTCTCTTGATATACATTTTATTTTCTAATAACGTTTATCAAAAAAAAAAAAAAAAATTCTTCTTCTGTTGAAATATGTATATATTTCGTTTTAACAATATTCATGACAAAATTAGGTATTGGTAAGTGAAAGTAAAAATAAAATAATACATTCGTAGTAATAACAAATGTTTTTGATTAAATTGACCAGGCTATAATGTGTCACTACAATTTATTTGAAAATCATTAGAACTAATTTTAATATATGTATATGGCTTTGTATTCACTTATTAATAAAAAGAGCAAAAATAAAATAAAAATAATTGTTTCGGCCTCCATTATCATTGCCTAACCTTACTGCGACCCCTAATAATCAAGGTACCCCACCTAAGGTATATATAAAAAGTATAAGAAAATACTATCGACAAATCGCCAATGACCATTTAGTGTAGAGGTGATAAATATATAAATATTTAACTTAAAATATACTAAATAATAAAATAATTTTTAATTTAATCGCACCAGTTATGGACAGGGATCCAGTGATGGACATTAAATGTAAATAATAAGCTTCCATATTGATTGAAAGATTCCAGTTTTTTTCTAGATAAAAGAACAATGCCCCCTATTGTCAACTTTATGTATAAAGTTCCCCAAAGAAAATTTCAAAATACCTGTCATTGTTGTTTCTTTAGTGCACTTGAGATCAGTGTGTTTCATACGTTCCTACTAACAGTTTTGCTCGGAATAAGTTAAACATTTATGCTATCTTATCTTTATAGTTAAATAAAGATTTTAGAATTTTTCTGAGGTATGTCTGAGGTATACCTCTTGTCCATTACTAGAACAATTGAATTTCGAGATGTCCATCATTAGTGCAAAATGTTTTTGCAAATGGAGATTAAACCTACATAACTGAATATTCTTTCAATTTTAAAGTGTTAAATAAAAAAGGAGAACCTAGATATTCTAAATATTTAATAGAGAAGTTTATGACAATAATAATTACTGCGGCATAAGCCGAAAAAAAAAATTCTTTAGCTATGTTCGTCACTGGTGCTCTTACTCTATTCAGATTCTAGTAAAAAAAAAAAAAAAAAAAAATGCAGTTCTGTCTTTGTTTATTGAAAATATCACAATATAATAATAGTATTTAATCAATGTGATAGTGGTAGTATAACTATCACTAAATTATATACATTATATTGTGCTTAATAATTTCTATTTTTCAGTTATTATTCGATTAATTGTATCGAAATATTTTTTATTAATTGAATTAATGTCTACCTGACTAAGTGTTCACATCGTAGAGGAGATATCTCATTAGTAAAGGAGACAAATAGGTGAAATTAATTTCATAGATGGGAGCTGGTGGACAATGGAGGGCAGAGGGTAGAGGGTTGAGGAGGTCGAGAAGGGGATGAAATTGTGTCTGTTATTAATAATACCTAAGTTGCCTCCTCACCTGACACCTGCCCATTGTCAGCTCCACTTGATGGAAAATTCACCTGTCGTCTTCTCTTCGTGTTATTCCATATTATATTCCTAGGTAGGCAAATTTAAATATTTTTCAAAAACAAATATATGACGTCGTATCAATTACGATGATGTTTTAAGCATTGTTTGAGAACGATAATTATTTTTTTCAAAAAATCATTCCATCATCATTATATTTGATTTTTAATTTTAAAATATTGCCCGGTTTATAAATAAAAATTTTAATCGACCTTTGATGTTTATTTATTCGATTAAAAATAGTGATACAGCTGATATCCCAACCCATCCAAACACGGACATCACCACCTATGCAGATGACAATTGTATCCTATATTTTAATAATGGCCCTTTAATTGCATCCCGAACTCTCCAGTCACATATCACAAACCTTGAAAAATGGTGTCATAACTGGAGAATGAAAATAAATTCCAATAAATCCCACAAAATTACCTTTACCCTTCGTTAAGCTACATCTTCTTGTCCTACAATATCCTTCAATGATATTCCACATGTTCCTGTTGAAAAAATCCGCTACCCAGGACTGCACTTGGATAAACGTCTCACTTGGAATCCGCATACTAGACTGAAACGACAAGAAACTGCTCGACGTTTCCGACAGCTCCAACTCTTAATAGACAAACTATATAAAATAGACAGTGAAGGACATTGTAGGACAAGAAGTTATAGGTTTACGACGAAGGGTATAGGTAATTTAATGGGATTTGTTATTTCAATTCTCCAGTTATGAGACCATTCTTTAAGGTTTGTGATATGTGATTGGAGGGTTTAGGGTGCAATTAAAGGGTCATTATTAACAGATAGAAAACAAGTGTCATCTGCATAGGTGGTGATGACCGTGTTGGGATGGGTTGGGATATTAGTTGAAAAAAAAGTATTACTCAAGAATTATTATTATTTTTAATTGTAAAAATTTTGTTCAAACATAATGATCAAGATATGATTTTTATCATATCATTTTAAAGTTTATCAAAAATAAAAATCACTCTTAATAAAAATCATCAAATGATTATTAAAAATTCTAGATAAATATTTTAATCAAAATGAATTTGATTTTTTTTAATTATCACTTTCACACCCTGATGTTAAGTATAAATATAATTCTTAAGTCAAATTATATTTTTTTGATGTCAATTACAATTATTTCCAAGCCAAATTAAACTCTTTACAAACTAAATTCAACCTTTTTGATTTCAACTTAAAGATTTGATTTATTTTATCGTATAATTAACAAAAGAAACAAGCGACTGATCTACAACACTATACTGAGATTTAGACATGAAAACAAAAATAATACAATAAAAATTTCTACGAAAAATTGCAGCTTGGTATATTTCAAATAACACTATATATAACAACTTCACACCCCAGCAGTATGGTCATATATTCACGACAAATACACTTCATTTCATTCTTCAACTCTAAATCACTTTGATGGGCAGCAGAAACATGGTGAATTATTGTTTTAAATTAATTTATACCGCCATTTTTTTTCTTCATATTTCCATCCACACTTGTCATGAGCTTGAAAATAAGCAGATGTGCTGTAACTAATACGAAAAAATTGACATTTTAGGCATGAATAAAAAAATAGTACCCAGCAGCACTTCTTCCTGGTCTTGATTTATTTCCTTAATTCAAGAAAGGAGATCTCTCATCCAGCTCTTCTTTAATCGTCTCCTGATAGGCATGTCAGCTGTGGCCATGTCGTTAATAAGTCCGTTGTGATGTCGGTGTAGTTTAAGATGAAATCTGGAGTAGAGACCGCGTATGTGTTGGTCGATAGTTGGTTGTCGTAAGTCGTTATGTAAAGTTTTGTTGTTTACGTATCTAGGAGCTCCTGTTATAAGTCGTAAAATTTTGGATTGAAATGTCTGTAGTTTTTGTAAGTGTGTCTTTTTCCGCAGAACTGTAAATTTGTGAGGCGTATGTCCATTGGGTAAGTGTATGTATTGAGATTTTGTCTGATTTTCAATTTTGATCTGGAAAAAAGTGAGTACAGTATTTTCAGTCGCTTGTTTAAGGTCAGTCGTTTCTTGTTGACGTGTGGGCCCCAGGTTATCCTTCTGTCGAATAGTAGTTGCCATTTTTACTTTAACTTCCATATATATGAAAATACCTTATCTACTCTGAGGTTGGTCAGTGAAAGTTGTGTGATGTGCGCCGCACTATTTTTTCTTTTTAAATTTTAATCAGTGATTGATAAGAAGAAGAATTGTTGTGAAATCAGTTGGTTAATACATTTAAACATTAACTAATGTCATTTGATCATATTTTTTATTTTTATATATTTAAAAAAATCAAATAAGAAACTGTATAGTTAATCTTTTTTAATAAAATGCTGCATGGAGCGGCTCTTGTTAATTCGATTTTATTTATACTGCAGAGCTTCCCTTACTAAGAACAAATGAATTTCTAGCAATTACTAAATGTGGTAGCTTCACTAATAGAGAAGCAGAACCGAAATAAATCCTTTGATAATTACAATTAACCTGAAATAGTGTTCTGCACCCTCATGGCCGACCGCAAAGTCAACTAAGCTCTTTACACTAATATGACTTAAAATATTGTTTCACTGACTTTATGACTAGATAGAGTGGCTATTTTCGCTGTGCAAAGTTAAATCATAATAATTTTTGTGAAGTAATAAACGCTAAATAATAATTATACTGTATTGGGTTGGAAAATGAGTCCTTTCGGTTTTTCTGTTTATTTTTATGCCACTATGATACACTTCTTACCTGATGAATTAATCCCTAAGGTAGATTGTTTATCCTGTTTGTAATATGTCGACAACTATATCTGTTAACTATGGTTGAAACTAGCTTAGATTGTATTTGCTATTGCACTGTGAATATGGAAGAAAGTATCATATTTTGTTGTATTATTTTAAAAAAGGTAACCGTGCTGCAGAAGCTCATAAAAAAGCTGAACGCACCTGTCAAATTTGAAATTGAAAAATTCAGGAAATTTTGACATCAATGATGGTCAACGGTCTGGCTACCGGCATGAAATTGAAACTATCAATGTTAAGGCCATTGTTGATCAAGATCCCATTCAATCAGTGCGAGAGATTGCTATGGCCCTAAATGTGTCGCACAAAAGCGTATAAACTATTTGCACAAGCTCGATTATGTTTCCAGGCTTAATGTTAGGATCCCTCACATGATTTTTTTTTTTCGAAAATCACAAAAAATGTTACCACTTCAATACGACTTTAGCTATCTACAAGAAATTTAGCAGGAATTTAGGGCCACATAAACTACACAAAATTACATCAACAGGACCTTCGTAAACAAACTACAAATGGAGATAAAAAATAAAAATCTATAAAGAGTTTTTGTGTATTTATTCCTTATGTAGGCATTGAATAAAAAAAAAACATTCATACAAGCAATAATTCAGCTTTCTAATGGGTACAGTAACATCGAATTAAGAGAACATCCTGAAGAATTATGAATGATCGGAAGGGTGTTGTGTTCCCCAAAGCCATCGCTTGGCACCACACCTCATTGGTCACTCGCAATAAATTAGTGGGTCTTCTATGGGACCTTTTTCCTCACTCTCCCTATTCACCGGACCAAGCTCCAAGGGACTAAATTTTCAATCCCACTACAATTTCTTGTAGTAGTATTCCCTATTAGTTTTTTTCTTGAGATTTCAACTCTAATGTTTTTATCCTTAAATAAAAATGTATTTATGGAGAGTGTCAGTATTTCCTTTTTCATCCTTACGTAGTGATTGTAAGAACAGTACATAGATACAGGCCAGTCTATCAATTGCTTCCTGCAGTGCCTGCCTCGCCCTGATGATGACCTACAAAGTCGGTCGAAACGATGACGTAATAATTAAAAATACTATTTTTTAAATATTTAGTATTTATTTGACCGCACCTCCCCCCTTCCCCCCGACCTTCTTCTTCCGACTTCTCATAAAGATAAGTAAATTAAAAACATAAAAACGCAGTCATACCTATATATAGTATAAACCATTTAGGCAGGAAACTTCAAGCCAGGCATGTCCCTCCTACTATTGAGCGAAAAGCAGGACTCCAAGAGATCCGTGCGCTACAATCTTAACCGCGTCACTAGTGCTAAAGCCAGAAGAGATTGAGCAAGAATGTTCTTTTAATAATTTAAATATGCTTTTTAATTTATCCAGTAGCATTCAATTATTTATTAATATTCGCTCTTCTTATATCCTTCAATAATTTGAACACGTCCAGAATTTCTTGTATAGTAATTAATTATTTAAATGAATATGTTTTACCGTCAATGATTATTATGTCAACTATCCTACAAATGACTTATTTCTACTCATGATAGAGTGGTAAGTGAAGGCCTCAGCCTTAATACGTGCACCGCACCAAATTAATTTTATAACATTTTAGTAATTAAACCAGTTGTACCACTTCAAAACTAGACTACCATCAATTTGCATATACAATTCGAGATGTTAATCTACGATGTTTCTAATTTAAATTTAAATAAGAAGGAGGCGTATTTTTAAATTTATTTGTTTGTTGTTATCTCAGCTATGAGAAGACATCGATGATATCTCCTGTTTGGTTGAGAGATATTCAATTACAGCTCTGGACAGAACAACCAGGATCGAGGCCGGGTAGGGATTAATGATCCTGGAGGAATAAATCTGAATATTCAATGGGTCTAGGTGAAGCTGGGTCGAATCCACAGCCGTATAATGGTGTACGTGTTCGTTACCGTATTCCATACTATCTATAATATTGCATATACTGAAAGTATATAATAATAATATTTGATGAGTGGTTACAAGGGATTTTTTTTCATTTAAGTTTTAGATTTTTTGAGATATTACCAGGCATTTGTAAAATATTTTTTTCAGAACTCCCTTTAAGTATTGATTTGACATTTAAGAACATAGAGTTTTCATCTCAGCTCTTACTGGATATCATACCAAACTTTTTTTAATCTACTTGGTTTTTCTCTGGTTGGATTCCATCAAAGCTATAAGTTATTTAATATGTGTAAGTCTTGGATCACGACCATACAAAATGTACATTGTTTGTTAAATGAAATACCTAATTATTTAAATGAAATATTCGACATAATTACTAAATATTTTATAGAAATATCAAACTTTTTTCTGTTAATTATTTTCGATTACTTAAACATTTCATTTTCTGTTGCTATGATTTAATGTTCGATATATAGAAATTGTATTCGACCCACAGATTATATTTCTTTTAAGGATATTTTGTTTGTTTTGTGAAAAATGTTTTGTTTTTGTTCTTTCTTTGTTAATTACTATTCATTATTGGCAATAAATTTTCAGGACGCAGTCATTATAAAAATGAATTATTTGTGCCGACGTTTCAACGCAAACATGTGGGTCTTCATCAGGGCTGAAAATTTTAAAATACAATCAGATATATAATATTATACGACCGGTAATGGTAAATAATAAACTATAGTGATTGATGGTACATGAATCTTAACAAGTATTACAATACACAATATTAAAAAAGAAATATGTAAAAAGTTATAAAAACTACATATCTTGAATATTTAGTCAGCAAATTATTTGCATTATACAAACAGAAATGTTACCTCCCTCGCTGGAACAGCTATTGACCTCACTTTACAATCATTTTAATCCTCGATAATGTTAAAAAATATATGCTTGTAATGTGAAATGTAAAAATTATTTTCGGAATGTTTCATCTAATGATAATTATATAGTTATTTTTTTCACTTTTATAACTTTCACCTATATATGAAATATATAGTAAGGGACAGTATTGCGATCGTGAAAATTTTTCACTCGAGTCCCACAAAGTCCCGCAAAATGATATGTGTGTTTGTGTGTGTGTGTGTGTGTCTGTATGTGTCTGTGTTTGTTTATGCATGTAAACAGTCTGGCTCATAACGAAAAGTCGCGCGAAAGTGAAATTTCATATTTAAGGTTTGTATATACCTGAGATATTACAGCAACATTTTCGGCAACATTTCGATTGTAACACACTTCCATATGTAACATGAGGTTAAAATAATACGGTCTCCGACAATATTATGATACATATGCGGTTTTCATAAATGCTATTGTTATTATTATTTAATGTTTAATTGAATAGATTACAACGATATAAATATTAAAATCTGTATATATAAGGGTATTTATACAAATAAAAATACACACAATGAAATATAAATAAATATAGCTACAATTTTTACTTTCACTCATTTCTGCTATGAAGAGGGTGGTATGTGAAAGTTGTGTGATGCGCACACCGCACCAGATTTTTTTTTTAATCCGCAACTGTTAGTTATCTACCCAATTGTCTGGTTTGCGATGTCCTGTGATTGTATTTTAGTAATAGAATTTTTAATAAACAAATAGATTGAGGGTCAGAATGAGGTTTTATGACAATAAAGTGTTTTTCTGTTCTGAACTGAATACTTAATTGTATTAAAACAGATAAAACTGTATTAAAAATCTAACTATTAGTTTTTTGGCCTCGAATTTCGATTTTCTTAAAAATTTTCCTTCTGATTTCGAATTTGAAAATATCTCAATTCATTGATTCGAAATATGTAATATTCTTGGTGTAAGTTTTTATCATTTGTTTCAGACCCTCTGTTTTCCTCCTACAATGCAATATCTCTCAAAACGATATTGTCGCAGGTCAATAATTCAGGTTAATAAATGTTCCTAAACGCTCTACTGTTAAATAAAAGTCGCTATTCGTCCGAGACTTAAATTTATGCTCCATTGCACACTTTGTGTACCACAAGCCTTTTATAATTTAATGTTTTGTGTGTTATTCAGCACCGATTCAATATACTTGTGTTTCAATACCATCGTTACACGTTTTCGTGTAGTGATAATAATGCGTATAATAATAATTCGTGTATATATATAATGTGTAATAATTCCTGTAAATATAATGAATGATAATGATTCGTGTAATATAATAATTCGTTTTATCTTTATTTATTTATTTTATTCTATTTATCCTTTTATTTATTTTTTGTACCAAGCATCCAAACAATATGAAGTAGTGTTATTTAGTTGATCAGCCGCTGATGACCTGGATGACCTGGATGGCATTGAAACAAACAAACGTTTTCGTTATTTGTTCGAAAAGAAAAAAAAATGTGGTTATTGGGAATATAATTTAAGGGACATTAAATTAAAATGTGTTTCTTCATTAAATTGTAATTAACTGAATTGTCATTTATTATAATGTTATTTTATTTCTTTACGCGATAGTCGCAAGGCATAGTTGAGAGTTCGATAAGCTGAATGTGAACATTGTGCATAGGAATAAATGTATGACAAGTACTTTTTTTTTGTGGAGAGTCGACCATTTGAGATGTTTTTACGTATGGTTTAAAATATCTCAGAAATTAAAAATCGGGCCTGCACACTGTATGCGAGGAATTGTTCAGTATTTCATACTCTCTGTAATAAGCTATAATTAAAAATTGTATCTTATCGCGACGCCGTGTTAGGGAGGCGAAAAGGAAAAAATAGTGTCTAAAACTTGAATATATGGATTAAAATATTTCAGATACTAAAAATTGGACCTGTAAATTGTATGAGAGAGAAATGTTTAGCATTATTTTGTCTTCTTTGTAATGAAGTATTATTCAAATTTGCATCCTAACTCAACACCGTGTTAGAGAATAGGAGAGGGATAAAGATCGTGTCCAAAAAAAAAAGATAACGAGTGTACGCTAATGTATTGCCCAATTGCTAATATTATTACAACATTGAAATTTTATTTTGACATTATTAACAATATATAAAAAATAAAAAGATATATAATATAAATGATAATAGCAGCAGAAATTCTTAGGCATGCTGGAAAATATATAATAATATAACATTATATAACCTTCCAGCTGACATTAACATAAATTTCCACATAAATATTATACAGTCGTTGGATACAACATATACTAGTAAATATCACTAATTTAAATAAGTAAATTATAAGCATATTTTAGATTGATCTTGCTTTGATGTCTATATCTTATGCAATAGAACTTTGTTATTAACTTTAAAAATGTCTTATTGAACGAAATAACCGAAGTAACCCTAACTAAAATACACCTAGAATACATGGATTAGTAAGGTTGCTTGAAAGTGGCGCTCCAGTCAGTCCTATCATCAGTAATATCAATGAGAAACCATAAAACTTTAACAAAATATTACAATTCCACACTCAATAACCTGAAATCAGATAGTAACAATGATGTAATAAACTCAATGGAGGTAAATCAAATGCTTGAAGGAATAAATAAAATAGTCAATAAGAAAATATTGTTTGGTCTGTTTGGATTTAGAAAGTTTATATACCAATATCAACTGAAAAGATGTAATAAAAATAATTGAAAAATACAGGGATACAAAACAACCGCATACCCAAATTATAGGGTTTCATGGAAGATATGGATTTAAATATCTCAGAAGCTAAAAATCGGACCCGTATACTGTAAGCGAGGGAAATGTTCAGCATTTGACCTTCTTTATAATTTATATTTCATATTATTAATCTCGCCTCGTTGCTGTTTTCACTTCTATCTTGATGTTTAAAGCGCACACCTTAGTTTTTTTTTTCCTTCTTTACTAATCTTTACTAAGTTTTTCCTTTTTATTATTTTAATGTATATAATTTTACTTACATGTTTTCTTCTTATTTTCTCAATTTATATTTTAATTTGTAAATAAAGTGTGTGAATGTAAACATAGAGCCTACTCTATGCCCTAGATTGTGGCAGATTGCATTATTTTTCTTTCATAAAATTCAATCTATTATTTTATTTATTTATTTACTTTTTTAATTAATAGTCTATGGCGTAAAGAATTATATATTATTATTATGTAATTATATTATTATGTAATAATGTTCCGAGTTGCCTTTATGAACAATTAGATTACCTTCGAGTTTTAAAAAAATGTTTTCAGTTTCTTGTATTATATTAATTTAAATGAAGGGTTGTAAAGTAGTTTAATAAATGACAGGAACATTTGAATTTCAAATTTAATTCCTTTTTGGATTTTTTTTTTTGCAATTTTAATTTTAATAACATCTTCTAGGTCACTTGGTTTAATAATTTACTTTTACGGTTTCGAATACAACCTGAAAATTCTTAGTGTAAAATTGAGTTTTCATGATAGAGCTGTAATGAAAAAGAGATTATATTCTGCCGCTCTCTTCGTTTTTCCCCTTCAGCTGCACGGCATCTGTTTAGTATTCCTTGTTTCAATTTGAGCCATCCGGTTCTAGGGGTGAGGGATACTTCTAATTGAAAATATCTGTAAAAAAAAAAGAAAAAAGGAGTTCGTTAGCAAGGTGGTGAAATTTGTCAAAATCTTTAGGGAGAAGAAATGAAGTATAAAGTCCTGTGAAAATGGCACAATCGATTTCGTTATTTTTCTTTTTCTTTTGTGTTAATCAAAATTAAAATTTGTGCTGTGGATGTTTAGAAGTTAAATTACAACATACCACGTCTGCGATGAAAGTTGATATGAAGAACAGCGGATATGTAAAATATTATTAACTTAGTAATTTGTTGATGACATAATGAACATTCGCTTGTACGCACGAATGTGATATACCGAAATCACGTTTAACCATAAGTTTTTTTCTCCTTAATCGAGTGAATAATTAAGAATACCCATATTATAGAAGCAGAGTGTGCCCTAAAAGATTCGATTCACGGCTGATTAAAAGGTCTCGTAGCGGAAACCGAGGGAATATGAGCACATTTCCTTGATCGCAGATCTATACAACTTCCCGTTATCTTCAGAATATCATGACCTATGTTTTAGCACTGATTTTTTAAAATTTGGGTGGATCATCTTATCTTGGAACAATTTTAGATTTTAAACGCCGATTTTTTAAATTATGTAATAATAAAATTTTTATTAATATTTCATTTTAATTTATTATTATTATTTTTATTTTTTCCCCTGTTTTTTCTAGTATTTTTTCAACTAGTAGGATTAATATTAAGATTATAATATCACTTAATCAAATATATATAATCAATAATTAAATATATAATCTTTGATAAAATTTAGCATATTTCATGGAAATCGGTTTTCTCTAAATTAAACGTAACAATGTATCAAATAAAACTGAATACCGATGATAAAAATAATAAATTAACTCTACAATATAGAAATCTATACTCCAAAAAAATTTAATATTTAGAGATTTAGTTTAATACTTTATAACTAGTTAAAGATAACATTTTATATAGATAGATTACATTTTGCTTTGGATCAGATATATAAATCCTACGGTCTAGAGGCCGCATGTGGCTTTCGGGAGCTGCCTGTTTGTAAATGTTCTTGAGCGATGTTTATTAATGTCTCTCTCTCTCTCCCTATATATATATATATATATATATATATATATATATATATATATATATATATATATATATATATATATATGATCGAAGAGATTGCTTGAATAGAGTCGACTCTATTCAAGTTCACACTAAAATAATAATAATATTTATTTTTGCCATTTTTATTTTGACTGATCACCCCAACCATTATATGTTTTTATTATTTACAGGCTTCATGGCTACATGTTTTTAATATTCATATCCTGAAAGTCTATATATCTATTTTTACTATTTTACAGTTTGTAATTTCCTCCTATTATAATCATGAGGTGCGTATTTCTCTGTTCTCTCGTTTTATCTGATATGTTATCAATTTTATTTTATGTTATCAATTTTAATTCCGTACAAAACATTTTCTAACTGGAATTATGTTTTTCTGACTTAGAAAAACTAATTTTCTACTAAAAAATATATTTATTTACATTGAATTTGATCTACTAGATTGTACATATTGCCTACTGAGCGCTGACTCTTCATCTTTTTATTTCCTTTGTATACCTTCTGCCTCCTTGCTTACTCTAGTTGTTTTTTGTGTCTTTTTTAAACATAAAAAAAACAATCTTGGTCAATTTCTTTTAAAAGCTGTTTGAATAATAAAGAATATCTTCTTTAAAAGATAAGATAAAAATAAAATGTTGGATAAATAACTCGGTGGTAAAACGAAGACGGAGAGCAGTAACCTGAAATGCCGACGTCTAAGGGGCTGCAGAGTGTGGGGATCAGATGCCTACATCTCTCTGTCTTTATGTCCTCACTCAACAATATATTTTATGATATATACTTTATTTCACTTTGTATGGCAGAGGTATTTTGTATGCTGAAACAAGAGTGTAATGCTTCAACAGAACAGCTTTGTTTAATAAAATTTCCTACCAAGAGATTGATTGTCATAACTAACATAAGAGGTTGGATTTTCATGTCGAATTCATTTAATTGCGTGTAGCGCCACCAAAACCGCTTATCAGTCCGGTTTACGATCTGTAGAATAACATATTAATATTTAATATTGCATATATATTTTTTATTTTTGGGTGAAATTAAGTTCAATAATACAAAGTAAAAGAAAAAAACCTATACCACAACAACCCATGAAGGGTCTTGGGTTCAGTACTATTTAGGGAATGTACTGTTTCAAGGCCAAAGGTTGTGCAGAGAGAGGATCGGGCTAGAATCACGCTCAATCGCCAGGTTTTCCCTTTAATCATTTATTTAATATCAGTGCGCTGTGTATGTATAAGGCTGGGTGTGTAATGTAAAGTAAAGCCTGTAAGGGGTATTATTAATTTATGTAAGTAAGAATATTAAAATTCACCAAGAACTGTTATCTGATTAACTTTACCTTAATATATGTAATTTTATTGATAGGATATTCTGCTATGTTCCTGGCCTCGTGTTTCTACGGCGAGTAGGGGGGTTCCAGGAACCGCATTTATTTGTATTTAATAGTTATATTTGTATTCATATCGGTTCCAGAAGGGAACCGATCTACAGAAAAATATATTAATTAGGTATTTAAAGGTAAGATACCACAGACCCCCTACTATAGTATCCTAGATTGAACCATATAATTTTTATTGGATTTCCTTTCTAAAGGTATCATGTTTTTTAAATTTACTATTTGTTCTATATCTAATTGGTAGCATGCAGGGTAGATGGTAAAAGTACTAAGATGGTTTACTAACTATTATATTTACAAGCTTAAATAAAACCAAAATCATCTATATACAAAATAATAACTAAACCTATATACATAATGAATAGTTGAGAATCATACTGGAGGAGAATGCTTGATGTTTGATTAAAGTTACATGTGTTATATTGATTATATTAATTAATGATGTATGGTTGCCAACACAAATTTACATTAGTATACCTAAATGCTTGTTACCACTTAGCTGGTCCTTCATAGTGTTTCTAGCCGTCATATCTGGATTCCCTGTCTCTGCTCTCCTTCAGCGTCTCGTCCGTCTATCTGCTCTCTCCGGCTGTCTTCGTCTTCCTCCCTCGACTCCCCCGCTTGAAGTCTCCTTAGCTGAGTCCCAAGGAGAAGTCCCCTCCTCTGAGTTCCAAAAGGAAGTCCTCAGTCCCAATTCTCTATTTCCCACCTTTCTTCATCCCCCTTTCTTTTGGTAGTCTTTTTCCTGATTGGCTGAATATTCTCAGCCTAAGGGATGACCACGCCCTCTCCCCCAGGCCAAGGTAAAGCAGCAGGTACAGATTTCCATATTTCTGGTGGAAGGTGTGAAAAGGTCTTTCGGGATCCTGTTTAAACACTCAGTTGTCGGTCTTGGTCGGTGGCTCTTAAAGGTTTTTATTACCACTTACAAAAGGTTGGGCTTGTGGGTCGTTACCCTCCCTCAGGTAGCCAACCGCCAGATGTGAGCACTTATGGTATTTATTTATTTATACATTTAAAAATAACTAAATGAATCCACCGGCAGTCTTTACAATACATAGCAATTCTTATTTTGTATTTTATTTTAATTAAACTGATTTGTAAATTAACTTATTGGCTCAACCCCATTAGGGCAATAATTTATACAATGTTAGTTTTTAATAGATGACTAACATCACTATCATATCATGTTCACTGGAGTTGGGTCTGACAGATGGCTTGAAAATTGTGTCATAGTCGAAACGCAGCCGATGTAGAATGAGGAAAATAAACATCGTGAAATAAATATAGCCTGTACTTTATATAATTTAATATTGCATATTTTGCTGTTTTTGTATTATATTACTCGATTTGTCGTCATAGTTTCTTCGCTTTCATGAAGTCTAATAATAGTAATAAAATAATATAAAGGTTTAGAATAAATATTTTTTTTTATTTTAACATTTTAAGCCAGTTTGCTTGGACTTGCGCTGCAGCAAATTTGATGAATTTGGCATTAACTGGAAGTTTGCTTGATTAACATAATTTTGTTATTGTTTTAGGAGTAGGTTTATTAGATTATTGATGATTGATAGTAGAAGAATGAAATGAAGTGTATTTGTCGTGGATGTGCGATTTTACTGTTGGGATGTTATATTGTTATGTAGAATGTTATTTGAAATGTGCCATGGTGCGTTGACAATTTTGCGTAGAATTTTTTATTGTGTTGTTTTTATTTTAATAATGTGTGTTTGTTTTGCCGAGCTCCAAAGTTCGGCTCCGTATGTTCAAATTGGTCTCAGTATGGTGTTGTAGATCAGTCGCTTGTTTCGTAAGTTAAGTGAGGATCTGTAGTCCAGCTGATGCGAGAGTTTGTATATCGTCTAGTCAGTTCTTGTGTTTTTAATTTATTATATGTGTTCCAGGTAAGTCTTTTGTCTAGGTAGAATCCGAGGTACCGTATATAGTTTTCTTTACCACTGGGTTGTTGTCTTTTGTTATGAGAAGAATTAATATAAAACCAATTAATAGGAAATGTTAAAAAATAAAATATTTCTTTGAAGATCAGAATTTTTATCAATGATAGTCTATCTAATATGGTGCATAACAAAAAGGATTGTTTTTCTACCGAAAAGTTGTATTATTGTTTCTTTGATATAAGATACAATTAGTACTTAAAGTATACTCTATCGTTATCTTCAGCCATTAGCCTTCTGCTAGCCAATTGCTCGTTCCCTGAGTATAACAAGTAGTAATCCAACTACGCGAGGTTTGGACTGTACGGTTGATGAGGTAGGAGTCTCATATCAGAAGGGTTTTTCAATAAATGTTCACAGATTTCTAACCGATTTAACTGATTGCTGAGGATTAAGTTCGTGAGAGAACAGTCTACTGCTCTTGATTACCTTCCCCATGGAGAGTAGATGGCGACTAACAGAATCCCTCGACACAACACACTCTCTGGCAAATTCACGAGTACTCCTGCACGAATTTGACCCTACAACTTCTTGCGTAACTTCAATATCCATTGATGGTCGCCCGAAGCCCTTCTTCCTTTCCAACGTCGTATCTCAATATCTAAATTTTTCAAACCAACGCCTCGCGGTGCGCTGGTCAAGCAAACCTTCAGGTTAAGAAGAGGGGGGATGGGCTTTCTTACATGTCAATTTTCCTTACAATTTACCAAGGTGCTTAAGTGGATATGCAAGGATAGATAGGATTTCCTGATTTCTATAGTAAATTTTTTTAAATTATTTTTTTTATTTTACCCATTTTAGTATTCTAGGTATTGATCACCATATTACACACCATATGAAATCAACAATTTGATTATCCATAAAATATAATAAAATGTATTTCAGAAATGGAACTCAGAAATCTGACAAGCAGTTAGCTAAAAACTCGTTACATACCTCTTAGCGGACAGAAAAATACATAACGCTACATATGGTTTAGTTGTAGTCGGCTAAAAATAAACACTATTCATTTTATTACTCTCCATCTTTTATTTTATTTATTTTGTTAGAAAATAAAGTACATATGTTTACTATATTTGTATATGCTGAAATATTACAATATATTTGTGTGTGTTTTAAAATATTGTATGCTATTATTCATTAGTATGCTGTCTTGCAATCCAATATACTTTAGTTGGACAGCATCATTTTATCATAATAAAATGTTTCTCTGTCTCCATTTTCATCCAGAATTTCTCCTTTGTAGCCTCCTTTAAAGTGACATTTCTTTTCCAACTCTAATATTAATTTAGCGCACCCTTGTAATAGAAACCTGCTTCTTTTTACAAATGTCTACTTGAAATATTTATGATACAAAAACGTAAAGATGTATTTTAGGCAACCATGTTACTCTTAAGGGAAATCATGTCAAATTTTAGTTTAATTAGTGCATAAATTATTTTCGTGCATCAATTTATTACTGATTGTTTTTTTAGTATTTATTAATTGCAAAGCATATTTGATTGGAGTTAATTAAATTCCATTTAAGTGGAAACATTACAGGTTCGACGGTAATTAGATTGGTAGCAAAATACTAATAAAATCTGGATAAAGTCTCCACAGATTCCTGGAACTGGCTTAAATAGGTCATCAGCTGTAGAGCAATAGCTGCGTTATGGCGGTTAATTACATTGTTAATTAAGTTTGTAAGAGTCAGAATATTTTAAATTGGGTATGCTTAAGTTCCTGGCTAAGTAAGCGGTTTCAGTGGAGGATACATTTTTAATTGGTCAAATTTTCCGTGTAATGCCTCTACTAATAAATATTTAACAGTCATGCCAGTTGAGACTTGGAGTAATCTGTCTTATTGGATGGGGAAAAGAAGGAAATTCTAGAATGTCGATGGGCCTTAGGACATCTGTCAGAAATACTGACAACAAAAGGGAAACTCTATCCAAAAGTAATCTCCTTTTAATTTCACTTCTTTCTGACCCTATTCAAGAGATATGTCTGAGCTGGATCATCCAAAGGAGGATCTTTCTGTCAACTCTCGATGATTCGATTTAAAAGAGGATTTCCTTTAAAATTTCTAGGTGTTGCGTGCTCTTTAGTTGTCAAAAGGTTTTCAAAGATCCGTTCCTTCCTATAATAAAATTCAAAGTTTCGATTTCAAATATCATTTCCCATTCTAACAATGTATGAAACCCAATTTGGTTAATGTATTAATTATTAAATAATCTCAAATCAAAATATGTGTGTTGCATGCTTCTTATAGCATATCGTGGGTTAATTACAAAGTCACAAAGTACATTTTTGATGGAGATATACTTTTAAAAATGTTTTTTAAATTTCGACCCTTTTTGCCAAAAAAAAAAATCCAGTGCTCTAAAATGACAAAAAAAAGGGCTCAATTTTGTGATTTCAGGAAAAATGTATCTAAGCTCTTGGTGATTTAAGATTCTGTAATTTTATTTAACAGCTTTTTACAACAAACTGAAGAAATTTCCTTTATGGAACTTATAAAGGAAATTATCTATTAACTACAGCGGTGGATGTTTATTTGATTAAATGGTAAAGTTATTAAAAAAATATGAAATTTTGTGAATCATTCAAATACAATATCACTATAACAATATCACTATAAAATTTATTCCAGGAGTAGTATGGTAAGGTCATTTCAGTAAAGTATCATTTATCAGAAAATTTTTTACGTGCCTTGTAGTCCGGGAGCACTTGGCAAAAAAGGTGTCTTATTTCCTACTAACGTTTGTCCTTAGAAATTGACCGTGTACAATGACCTGATGAGAAAAATGCTCGTCTGCCAACATATAGACGCTGGAATACAAATGGCGGACAATTTACCATAAATATACACCCTATATAGGAAGAAAATTTATATATAGAGAGAGGGTTTATAGATGTACAACGCCACCAGCCCTTTAAATTTATAGTAGGTACTGTCATAAAACATGTAGTAATAGTCAATTACCCCATATCCGTGGATTTCAAGTCAGAAATTTAGATGTAAGGTTCGACATTTCTTTCGTCGAAATCTGTGAAACAATGTATTCTAGCGATAATAATGTTGGTTGTAAAATTAAACCTGTCAAAATTTGCAACAGAAATAGTTTTATTATTTTCTTCACTATCTTCTGTAGTTTCTGAGATATCCGTCCTCGTGATTCACGAACTTTAAAAAAAAAAGAAATGATTTTGCCTCCAATTTTTATGACTATTTGACTTGCTAGCTCTTTATCCTTTCATTTTAAGAAAAAGAATGTTTAAGGAAATTTTCGTTCTTCTTTTTTTTTTTCTTATTCTCTTTTCTGAGCGATCCCTTTAAAGATTTTTATTTTATTATGTCATTCAATTTGCGGATTTCCTCTTTTTCTTGGACCTTCTATTGGATATTAATTATTTGTCTGTTTTTTGTTCGTATCCTCCTTCCTTAATAACTGTCAACTTCTTTAAATGAACTTTTCCAGTGATTATGGAAGGTAATATATTTTCCTTTTCCCCTTCTGTCTGTAAAGGAATTCTTTAAATATAAAAATAATATTCCTTAAGTATTTTTATTAAGGATCCACCTATTATAAAACATAATCAAATGTGTCTTTTAATGTTTATGTAATAAATTCATGTAGCTTTTTATTTTTGATGTGTAGGCCATTCACAAGTTTAATTTATTTGTCTCTGCTTTGTTAAATCTTCCAGATATAATTATAATTGTATTTATCTTCTCGATTTCCTCTTATTAGCATTTCCTCTTAGTTATTTATGTTCAGACATTTATAATTTTCTTAGTTTATATTTAATTATAATATTTTTTCTTTATCCGACTTTAATTTTTTTTTCTAAGAAGTTTTAGACAAAATTTTAAATGATTAAAATAGTCCTCGTGTACAGACATACAAACAGACCGACAAAAGGTATTTTTCTGGTTTTTAAGTATAGTATTTTTCAATTTCAGTGTACAAATTAAAATACCAAAAGTATTTTGTATTTTAATTACAAAATAAAAATACAAACTGCTTATTGGTGGATGGTGAGCCTATAATACAGATAATTTACTCTATTCGGTACTTTATTTTGTATATTTAAATTATAAAATAAAATAAATTTTTTGTATTTTAGTATTTTTGAAATAAAACATAAACACTTCTTTTGTATTTTAAAAAGAAAATACATTTACAAACAATCCGCTGTATATTTAAATACGAAAATACGGTATTTTAAAATATTTTATTCAAAATACTACCCAGGTCTGCTTGAGTATTATAATTTTTTTTTATTTTCGCTTACCTATATATATATATATATATATAATGTATAGTAAGGAAACGTATTGCGATCCTGAACATTTTCGAAACGAGTTCTGACGGAAATATACGTTTTGAGGTCCCCAGAGTCTAAATAAGCAATTTCCGAAAAATGGTCTGTGTCTGTGTGTATATGTGCGTATGTGCTAAAGTCTAGCTCAAAAATGAAAATTCGTACGAAACTGATATTACGTATTTTAGATAGGTATATGCCTTAGATGTGACAGCAACTTCATAAAAATCGATTTACCGTAAGTGGCACTTCATATAAACAGTTATACACACTTTTTCAATTTTCTTAAAAACGGCTCCAACGATTTTAGTTAAACTCGGTGTATCATTATATAATTAAGTAGTCTTTAATACCATTGAAGTCTTATCCCACATTGATGTCACATTACAGGGCTTAAATGCTTAAATGTTCAACATGTCTTCCTCTAAAGTACCTTTAATTTGGGTTATTTTAAATAATCAATCATTTCTCACTATCAAGAATTACGAAAAAAAAAATACTAAATATTGCTTTTGAAAGAATTTGTTAATTAAAAAATTGTGAAAAAAGGGAAAATGTTTATTTAGCTCGAAAACGAATTTTCGGAAATTCTAGTCAGAATGGTATAATTTATGGTTGGAAAACTGAGAATTTCATAAAAAACAAAATCTAATATAGAAAGTCGTAAAAAGTAATGGAGAGTGACGAAAAATTATAAATAATAATCTGTGAAAACTAATATTATTTAACGGAAATCACATGTTTTAAAGGAAATTATATGAAATTTACTAAGTAAATGTAAACTTGAATTTAAAATAAAAATATTTAAAATCCACCTAATCAAGGCAATGGAATCGTTTAAAAACTATTCCATATTACTTATGTGAAAAAAGAAGTGAAATATAAACATATTTCATGGATGTATAAAGCATTTTTTTATATCCTTAAATACATTGACTGTAATTTAATAACTATATATCTGCTATTTTATTTAAATAATCAGGTATCAACGTCCGTTTAATCAGAAGAATCGTCCTGCAACCTTTTAAAAATTTAAATTATTGAATAATTTAATTAAATCGGTACCTCTAGCATTTGGCAATGATGAGTCTACATAGTAATCATTATTTAAAGACACTGTTATTTTATATTGTCAGCTTTGTCTTTTCTTTGTTAGCAGAAACACACCTCATTTTAAAGAAGAATTCAATTTATTTTTTTTTATTTCATTTTTCAAAAGAGTATTATTATAATTTTTCCTACTGTACATAGTCTTAAGTGTTTTATCATAGTTTTAAGTGTTTTGTATATAGATTTTTTTTTTTTGTATATAGCTTGTTTAACTAATATTTTCTTTACTTTCTCTTTTTTTTATTATTGTTTATTTTGGCCAGATGTAGTATTTTAATTATGTTCTATTTTGTTATTCTAAAGGGACTTTGTCCCAGAATAAAGTTATTTTCTATTCTATTCTAAAAAATAATTTGATCGATTTGACCTTTGTGAAATCCAAACATCATCCGATTAAAATTAGTGTAAAAACTTTTGACCTATCTATGGCAGGCAATGAAAATCTAGTTAAATTTCTTTGTTGTAAACTTTATAATGGAAAATAACAGTTTAATAACTAATAGTCGTACAATACATAATCATTTATAGATTAAATATGAAGATATACTTTCAATTTATTTATTACTTATTAAACATTATATATATATATATATATATATATATATAATTATTACTAAGTATATCTTTATTGTTCAGAGATTGGAATTATGTGGTTTACAAAAGCACATGGAGTACCGAGGTTTTTATTGTTTACCGTCGATATAATTAATAGAGTTTTTGTTATTTAATGGTGTAATTATTTTTTAACTGCAAGCTTTAAGCTATATCTCCGTTAAAAGTTCCCCTTAAAAATTTTTATAATTGCTCAACATTGCTATATAATAATTTCTATTCAAAGTAGAAAGGTAAGAGAAAGTTGTGTGTTACTCTCACCAGATTTTTTCTCTTTCGTACGAAACAAATTGAAATTGCTCTGACAAAATAAATATTTATCTGCTGAAAATAAAGCGTAAAGGCAGGGCAACAATTGGATATACAATTCCATAGTTATGGACTCTGGATTTGTGACACTCCACCGTACTTCAGAATTCTCTTTGACGCCTTACGTTTATGGAACAAGCGTATAGGCTATGTTTACAGCAGGCAGCAAGCACATTGTAGCACATAATGCATAATGCATAATGCATTGTAGCACATAATACATAATGCTTAAAAAAATTATTTTCAATTATCAGAAACGAATTTGCGTTTTTTTTAATCATTTATTTTTTATTAAAATAATATTTTCATATTAATTTTGAAAAAATATTGATCTGTGTTATTTATTTAGTAGTGAGGACACTAACATTATAATTTAAAAAAATATTATTTTTAAATTAATATTAAAATGATTGCATATAGGTAAGACTGTGTTTTTATGTCTTTACTTATCTTTAGGTTATTTTTTTTTTATTGTACATAGTTTTCTTTATTATTATTTAATTATTATTTTACTTTTGTTAATTTTATATTTTCTGTATATATGGTGTGAATATGTTCATTTATCACTATAATTATTGTCTACGAGACAGAATATTATATATCTCAATAAATAAATTAAAAAAAATTATTAAAATTAGCATTGCAATTATTTATACTTTTAATTGATAGATATCATTTATTATTCCACAAGGTGAATCGTATATTATATACTATGTCATACTTACTGCTAGTATCTTTATTTTTCACCTCATCGCACTAAAATTAATCTGGAATATAGATAACATTATTGTGAGTGATTTATGAGTGAAAACTCAATTTGACAAATTTTATCAAAACCGTTTCAAACTAAGACCACGATTTATAAAAATCAAAATGCATCCAAAAATATAATAAAGTATGATATAAGTTTGCACTAACAATATAATTTTTTTTATGGTTACTATTTAGTTTGTGTGCTACATATAAGCCGCCATAAAATTTTTGTCATTGAGTTATTTTTATTGTGGTCTTATATACAGATTCTTATATGTAGGTGTAAAATAATATTTCATTAAGTAAATCGAAGGTTTTTTTCTTATCCTTCAGAATCCCGACTAATGGTTGTGCCCATTCCATTTTTTTTTTCGATTCAAGTACACTGGCGGACCTGGGGTCTTTGATGAATGTGGCTTTCCGACATATTTCACACGAGTGTCTATTACCGGCAACAGATAGCCATAGAGGGTTGACAATAGCCGATCTACAGACACAATGCCATTTCCTCCCACCTGAGTTTTCTGATGTTGGTGACCCATTTTCCGTTCATCTTTCAGAGCATTAAGTTAACTGCGTTCACCTTGCCCCACTTAAATATACCCAGGTAAAATCATTGGTATTAAAGGAGAAATTATTAAACGGAACCGTTTGTTTTAAAAATGTAGTCAATATTAACTCTTCAAAAATCTATGTTAAAATCGTCATTATTTTAATCAAAATCTACTTCGATAACTCAATAATAGACCCCATTAAAGAAATTTAGTGAGCTCGTAGTTATTTTTCACCATTAAGAACATATTAGTTGATTGCAAACTTTTCATTCTAAAAGTAATTTTAAAAAATTTAAATGTAGTAAAAATCCGGTACAACTATCAGGATTAGATTTAGGAATACTGGAAACTTTTGTTGGTCTTGCTGACTTTTGATTTTCTGGAAGAAGAAAAAAACAAGTTTCCCAGTGTGGAAAAAATATTCCAATTACAGGAAGGGAGTTTTGTCTTTAACTATCACTTACACTCATTTTTCTTCTTGTCAATACCCCTTGTCACAATTACATCCCTTTTATTGGATATAACATTCCTCAAAAACGCCAAAAATTATTCATAGTGTCTCAGTTTTTAAAACTCTGGGGGATGATTCTAGACAAATTTTCCAATAAAAAGCGGTGGTCGAGTGGTTTTTTTTTCTTTCTTACCCTCTAAGAAATTTTAATCAACTACTGTATATATATATATATATTTTTTCTTCGATTTAGTTCGATTCCCGTATGGGGACGGTAACGTCCTCGCCCTGTGATTCACAGGAAGCTTAGAGCGACTCCTGTGTCTAATAACATAGCTCCTTTGGTCCTCCAGATTTGGGAATTGGCACAGGGCTATTAACTAAAAAACAACTATTCCGTAAAAAACAACAACAGGATAGAGACGTATGCAAATGCCTACCATCCTGGTGAACAGGGAGTGATTGTGATCGCGTCCGGTTATTATAAACCGTCGCCGATATCATCTGCATAAGAAGAGAATCAAACAATCTCAGCTTATCGACTAGGACAGCCCAATATCCTAGTCAAAGAAATGACGGAAGTCATAAGAGTAAAGAGGCGTTTAAAAAAAACAAAAAAACTTTACGATGTTGGACATAGAATTTAAAAAGCAATTTCTTTTTATTAAATAAAAATCGCCACTGACTTAAGAAAAACACAGAATTGGTCTTGTACCGTTCCTTTAAACGTCAACTTAATGATAAAATTATAATTGCAAAATTATAATTAAGAAGGGCTTACCCAGTGGTGAGGGAGTGAGTTCTTCCTCAGTTACTATTTCTTCTTTTCAAGTGTTATTTAATATTTGATAACATATCCATAATTAGCCAATTCATTTATAATAGGAATAACTGAAACCAAAAATAAATAACAAAATTTCTCACAAAATTATCAAATATCGTTTACAGTCCATAAAAAAAATATAATCGCAACACCTGTTTTAATTCAATCTGTAATCATTTTGTTAACTGTGACAGTCTTAACTCCTTTTCGGTTAATCATCTTAACTCCTTTTGATCGGCGAATAAATTAAGTTTTTTGTTGGGAATTTTGTTTAGAATCATTTCTCCCCCCTTTTAGTTTTTGGCCATTTAGAACTGAGACATTTTGTATACCGATAAAAAATATCAAAAAGAAACCATATAAATAATTTTTTTTTTCCTACCCCCCAGGAATTTCTTGATTATAAAATACAATATATATATAAATGTATATATACATAAATTTTCAATTTCCTTTTATTGCCCAAGGGCATTTTAAGGTAAAAGGGCTATGCACGCTGTATGCGTTCTTTGCATCTGTGGCCAGAGGCCTTTTATTATACCACTGGGCGTGGACGGACCGCCCTGTCATATAAATAATACTATATAAGATATAATTAAAATTCTAATAAGCCAAATGAGATATACGTGAGACAAACAGCAATTGGAATTTTGAGATTACAAAAATAAAATAAAATAATAAAATATCAATACTTATTATGCTGACTCCTTCTAAATTTTATTTCGTAAAAGAAAACAAGCGATGGGATAGACAAAAGTAATTTTGGCGTGACGGCTTGGTTAATAGGCCCGCGGGAGAGGAAACAAGGATACTATCCGGCTCACTTCCATTGGCTGCCTGCCAGGGAGCGCCGAGCCGCAATAAGTCAGCGGATCCTATTGGTCCGCATCCTTCCCCTTCCCTTATTAATATCCTCCCATCGCTATATTTGCTAGCAGTTACATCCTTAGAACAGCTTCGTGCTTCCAAACGGCGTTCATCATCTTTGCGGCTTTGTTTCCACAACTCATATCCATTTAAATCATATTTGGTCCATTACAAGTGTTCATCGCACAGGTGTACACTACCTTTCGATGCTCAAATATACTACATAATCTGCACTTTATCCAATATAGTAGCATGGATTAGAGATGGGCATCGGTAGTCTATATTATCGAAATATTGACAGTTTACCTCGGATTTACGATATTTACTATCGACAATCTCTACTTCTATATTATCGACTATCGATATTTTAATTTAAAAAAATATATTATCGTTAGAAAAAAATTATAATCATCTTGTCCGTTTCATATAGAATGTAGTGCGTATTAGAGGTGCATTCGTAATATCGATTATCGATGGCCATTCCATGGAATACAATAAATGCTATTTCTCAATACAAAGAGACTTGAAGTTCAGATCACTCTACAACAGAATCAAAATTCTCATATTCAAAACCATAGTAAGACCAGTGGTTATGTATGGGTGTGAGGCTTGGACCTTAACCAAAAACTCAGAACGCATGCTCAACTGGGAGAGGAAAGTATTGAGAAGAATACGGGACGGAATCTTTGAGATTGGAATTTGGAGAAGAAGAAAGAATGAGGAGCTGCGGGAACTTTATGGTGAACCTGATATTGTAGCATTGATAAAAAATCCAAGCCAAAAATCAGATGGTTAGGATATGTAGAAAGAATGCCAAAGAAGATGCTGCATGAGAAGCCGGATGGCAAAAGAAGTAGAGGACGCCCTCGGATCAGATGACTGGAAGATGTTGAGGACGATCTGAGGCGTCTGGGCGTTCGAAGATGGAGGGAAGTAGCACAAGACCGTGGAGATTGGTTGGCTGTAGTGGAGGAGGCCTGGGTTCTTGCAGGACCGTAGTGCCATTATAATAATAATAATTCCTAACTATAGTTGAATAGCGCACCTGGGAGTGAGAAGGGACTCAGTAACCTCAATTTGCCCATTATTTTTAGTTAGAAACTTATTAAACCAATGGCACGAATTGTTAAAGAAATCTATTAAATGGAAATTTCTAAAAAAAAACAAAAAAAACAGGATGTCGGAGATGGACAGGAACTAATTTTACGAAAATTAATTTTACCAAAGAGAGTAAAAGAATATATATTGATTAATTAATTTAAAGATGAAAATAAAATATTTTTTGATGCGTCTATGTGGTATAGAATCAATATTATATATTCAAACTGACCGAGGACCGAGATATGTTTATTAATTGCTTGATTTTATTACAGATATTCATAGGCCAATATTGTTCAGTTATGTATTTTATTACAATTTTACTACTTGATTAAACATGTTAAGCTAAGAGTAAAATAGGACATAATTTAAATAATAACATATTATATTTATATAAAAAATATCACTTGCTCTCCTTCCTTAATCGTTAAGAGTTCATTTTGCCCCTTTATTTTCATTCATATATTTAATTTCATATTTCAGCAATAATATATGAATCTGTATCACAACAGAAAACATTATATTACTTTTTAATTATTGTTTTTAATATTCTCCACGTTTCTAGTTTGAAAAAATACAAACAGTTATTATGATTAATTTCATTAAAAAAAAATATATATATATAGCATAATGGAACAAATATGAAATGTAATAAAGACGAAATTTGTGGTAAAACCATCCACTCTGTAAATTGATGAGTTAAGAAAAAATGTCAACCTCTTCAAACATTGAATTTGAAGCAAATGAATTCTACAATTTATTACTTTTTTTTACATCGTTTAAATCATTCATTTTTATTTTTATTAAACTAGTTTAATTAACAGATATTTTAATTTTAGAATTATTCTATCAATTCTTTTATTTCTCTTTATTTTTCAAGTCAACGACAAGAAACCGCTCGACGTTTCCGATTACTTCAGCACTTACCAGATAAAAGCTCTAAACTTCCTATTAATTACAAAAGACACATATACATGGCTATAATAAGGACTTTTGGACTTACGGGGCTGAGTCATTTGGCTCCACTAAACCATCGAATTCCTCTCGTATCCAATCCTTACAATCCAAAATCCTTTGTAATAGCCTCCTTACTTTGTTTAAAATAAAACCATCCACAATGACCTTAATGTTTCTTATGTTTCAGATCTGGCCCAATCCAGATACCTGTCCTTCCATAATAAACTTTAGAATCATCCCAACCCTCTCGTTTCTAATCTTGCTTCCTCTTTAATTCCTGATAACCCTCCTGGGCGGCTGAAAAGAAGATGGCTCCGTGATCTCCCAATGTAGACATTAGAATACTACCATTGGGTAATTTCTCAACAAGTGTTTTCAGGTCATTATATCCATATGTTCAAATTTACTAAATGTATTTCGTTAATACAGTTGTAATGAAAAAAAATTTTCAAGCAGAAACGAACATCCATGTACCTTTGTGTATAGTTAGTTGGTTGTTATGGAGTTAAGGCGTAAATCCTGTAGGTTATCAAAGCTGTTAATTATGTTTATATATATTTAATTTTTTATTTATACTTATATTTGCTAGTTATGCATAAAAAATATAGTAAAATAATAAAAAAGGAGAGGTAAGGTTTTAGATATTTTTATTTATTTATTTATTTATTTGATTTTTTTTTTTGTTGCCTCTACCCTGTAGGGTCATTGGCAACACCTTTGAATTAAACTCTGTTGTAGAATTTTATCATTTTTAAGAACTTTAAAGTTTTTTTAACGGCATTTTCATGGTCTTGTAGATTTTCTTTCAGACTCTGTGCCATGTCTAACTTTCTCCTTATATGATCAAATGTAGGGCATTCTTGAATAATGTGTTTTACTGTCCTTTGGACATTGCAGTTCTCGCAGGTCGGAGGATCAAGTCCTCTTAGTAGGTAGGAGTGCGAGAACTCACAATGTCCAATTCGCAGTCTGCAAAGGGCTGTCTCCTCTTTTCGAGATGGTCGGTGCGAGGTTTCCCATTTTAAACAGTGGGGTTTAATTTCTTTTAATTTCGATTCTCCTTGTTCCCACTTGTTTTGCCACATGTTCCATACATTCTCCTTAATTTTTATAACGTAATCCTCCAGAGGGATTTCATTAATTGATTCAACGGATGTTGTATTTGGCTTTCTTGCTATGTTGGCTGCTTGATCTGCTTGTTCATTACCGATGATCCCGCAATGCGAAGGGACCCAAATGAACACTACTTCTTTGCCCTTCTCCCTTAGTAGCCACCAAACGTTTCTTACATCCTTTGCGAGAGAGGTTTTGGGCCTGTTATGTTCAATAGCTAGTAATGAACTCATAGAGTCTGTCACCACTGCCCAATTGGTAGTTTCACTTGTCTCTATGTGTTTAAGAGCTTCTCTAATTGCTAGCATTTCACCAGTAAACACTGAGCAAGCCTCCGGAATTTTGAATAGTTTTTGAGTATTAAAATTCATAACGGAACACCCTACTTCCTTATCAACTTTTGAGGCATCCGTATACAAGATGTGACACTCCTTATATTTTTCCAAAGTTTCTAAAAATAATTTTTGAACTTCAACTGGAAGTGCCGTATCCTTTTTATGTCTGGAAATTGAGGTATCTATAATTGGTTTGACATTGGTCCATCTGGGAATTATTATATCCGGCACATCCAGAACATTTTCAATGTTAAGATCCGAAAAATGCTCAAGAAGCGTTTCTACAAAGTTTTTCTCCCTGATGTTACCTGATTCCTCATTGCAGAATAATATCTTATTTAGTATGTGTCTTGGGTTAGTCTTGATTTTGAGACCATACTTCGTTGTCATGAAAAATCTTCTGAAGGTTAGAGGAGGTTCACCAGCTTCTGCATATAGACTTTCCACAGGGGAGGTTGGCAATGCCCCTGTACAAATTCTTAATGCAGAGTTGTGTACCACGTCCAACATTCTTAAAGTTTTGCTTGAAGCAGAGCCGTAAACGCTTGAGCCGTAGTCCAATTTGCTTCTAATACTTGCATAGTATACTTTCAATAGGCTTTTTCTATCTGCTCCCCAAGTCGTATGAGAAAGGCATTTTAGTAGGGCAACTCTTTTGAGGCACTCTTCTTTAAGCAGTTTTATATGAATTGTCCATCTAAGCGGGCGATCTAACTCCATTCCCAAATATTTTAGGCTGTTAACGAATGGAATTTCAGCACCACCCATCCGTATTTTTGGATTTATTGTGCACCCTCTTAATCTGCAAAAGTGCATGGCTCTAGTTTTGCTAGCAGATAGTTTAAACCCACTCTCTGTTGCCCATTTTTCTATGTTTTCTAGTGCTTCTTGCGTCTTCCACTTTAAGAATTCTAATGATTTACTTCGAATGAGCAGCATTATGTCATCTGCGTACAAAATGGTTTTTGCAGGCTTGACAACTACATCCGCTATGTCATTTACTGCGATCTGAAAGAGGGTCACGCTGAGTGGGGATCCTTGAGGGGTGCCATTCTCCATGTTGTAGATAGAGGATTCTGAATTTCCGACTTTGACACTAAATGTTCTATTTTTTAGGAAATTCTTTATGTACTTCCATAATTTTCCTTTGATGTGCCATCTTCTTAGTATGTCTAATACTCGCCATCTCCACAGCGTGTCGTAGGCTTTCTCGACATCCAGGAATATGGCAATGAGGTGTTGCTTCTTTTGGAATGCTTGTTGGGCTTCCCATTTCAGTATTTGGACGGGGTCAATTGCGGTGTGGTCTTCCCTGAAACCGAATTGGTACGGAGTGAGCAGCTCTCTCTTTTTTATTACCTCAGTCATTCTCTGATTTACTATTTTTTCTTGCAGTTTGCTCACACATGAGAGAAGTGATATTGGGCGGAAGTCTGTTATAAGACAACTTTTTTCCTTTTTTTGTATGGGCACTATCAAGGAATGCCTCCATGTTAGTGGCAGATAGCCAGTATCCCAAATTCGGTTGTACAGTCGCAATAGTATCTGTTTCCCTTCGTCAGGTAGATTATATAGCATCACATATGAGATTCCGTCACTACCTACAGCGGATTTCTTTGAGCATTTCTGTAGAAAATATTCGAGTTCATGTATCCCGATGGGAATATTGTAGTTTTCTTCGTGGCCTAAGTTCAAATGATCTGGCATATTTTTACAGCTTATAGGGGTTTGGGTAATAATAGAGGATACTTGATAAAAGTATTCTGCCAATTTTTCCGCGATTTCATCAGGGTCAGTTATACTGTCTTGTCCACTCTTTATACCAGGCAATTTCTTTGTTTTGGGGATCCCCTTAACGCTTTTCACTTTATTCCAGAGCTCCTTCATTGAGGTGTTTTGATTAATTGAAGATACAAAGTCTTTCCATGACGATCTTTTGCTTTCTTTTATGGTTCTGTTCGCTATGGCTCTCAATCTTTTAAATTCAATTGCATCAAGCACATTTCTTGTTTTTCTAAATTTGTTGAGGGCACGTTTCTTCGCTTTCACAGCGTTTTGACATTTTTCATTCCACCATGGTACTCTTGTATGAGATAGTTTATTAACTGTAAGAGGAATTGTTCCATGAGCTGCTTCTGTTATTACGTCGCTAATAACGGTGGCGCTGTGGTCGATATTGTCGAGATCTGCAGGAAAGAACTCAATTTGTTTTCTTATTTTTTCACGATAAGCTGTCCAATCTGCTTTCTGGTATTGCCAGTGACGGTTCCTCATTTGTGTTGGAGTCTCGTGCTTCATTTTCATGGTGATTGGGAAATGGTCGCTTCCATATAGATCCGATTTCGTTTCCCATCTAATTTTTGGGGCCAGTCGAACATCGCTGAAGCTAAGATCAATTGATGAAAAATTGTTGCTTTTGGAGCAAAAATGAGTATTTTCTCCCGTGTTTAGAAGTGTGGTTGTAGGGCTGTTCTCTAAAAGTTTTTTTAATTTTCTACCTCTGTGCCCATTGTCAGCTAGTGTTGAACCCCAAGCTATATCATTGGCATTAAAGTCACCTAATAACAGGTAGGGTCTGGGTAGCTGACTAACAATTTGCTGAATATCATGTGTAGCAAACGGTTCTGATGGTGGCATGTAAATGTTACAGACAGTAAGTGGCTCGTTTTGGTAAATTTTGACCGCTATTGCTTCGAAGTTTGTGTTAAGAGGGAGCATTTCAGCAAATATGTCATTTCTAACAAAAGTTGCGACTCCTCCCCATGATTTTGAGGTTCCTGTTCTGTCTTTTCGGTATATTTCGTAATCTTTGTATCTCACTGTTTGTGTTTCTTTGAGGTGTGTTTCTTGGAGACAAAATAGTATAGGGTTCTCTTCGCTTATTAGAATTTTTAGGTACTCTAAATGTCGGAAAAATCCGTTACAATTCCATTGAATGATTGTTTTCATTTTGATTGACAAAGTGTTGTTTATTTCCCAGATTATTGTTATCACCATGTGTTAATTTTAAAGGCTCGGTATTGTTCAAGGAGTGTTCATTCAAAATCTTAATTAGTTTTGAGGTTCTTATTTTTAGCCCTCTATGTGATACTGATTCTCTGATGTCTGATAGCATTGTTTTCAGACCGTTTACGTTGTTTGTAAACTGAGACATGATATCAGCAGCGTTTGATTCATTTTCTCCCTGAGTCATGTCGAGTAATAGGCATATCTTTTCGTAAGTGAGGGGGTAAATACTTTTGTTCTTTGAGATCATGGTTCGCATGAGTCCTAGTATGCTTTCAGTGGGATATCTGGCCTTCTTTGTTTTGGCATTTGAGCTGGCTCTGCACTTTTTTCCAGGTAGTGGTACTGTTACTCTAGTTTGTGGTCGTTGTTGATTCTTGTTGATCCCGTGATTCTGTAATACGTATGGTTTGTCCTTACATAGGGTTGTTATAGTGATGTTATTTCGTTTCTGGTTCTGGTCATCATCCTGCGTATATTTCTTAGTGTCAGATGTACCTAACAATGTTTCCTTGTCATTGTATTTGTTAATAGTTGTTTCCTTGTCAGTACATTTATTAGTAGTTGTTTTCTCGTCAGTATATTTATTAATAGGTGTTTTCTCGTCAGTATACTTATTAATAGGTTTTTTCCCGTCAGTAGATTTATTGGAAGATGTTTCCTCGTCCGTATATTTATTAATAGGTGAATTGTCATTAATTGTTACCTGCCTATATTCAAAGTCGCCTAATCTATTAGACTCAATGACTACAGCTTCAATCCTGGCTGCTTTCTCCAAACTACTCTCTAAATCAACTGTGCTTGAGCATGGCTCAATCCCAGTTGATTGGAGCGTGTGCTCAGTATTTACCGGACTATATCCCTCCACCAATTCTATTTCTGAACATTTTGCTGCAAAATGCCCTGGTTTCTTGCAGACGTAACATACAATAATATCTTCGGCAAGAAAAATCCTGTAATTGATTCCCTGATAATAAAAGGAAATCGTGCTACTTAACTTGGTTATATCATCCGCCGCTATAAATACTTGTCGTCGGAACGTTAGTACATGGCTCAGGTTTTTTTCTTTATAACCGAAGCGTAAGAAAGTTATTGGAGATAGCAGCCTAATCCCTAGCTTCTGAATTTCTTCTTCCAAAATTGTTTGAGGTATACTGGGGCAAGCACCGGAAATAATGATTCGCTTTCCTGGATCAACCAGCCGCTTAATTGGCAGCTTATGATCTCCTATCGTCATACAGGAATGCTTCATTAGAAGCATATCAACTTGATCCTTACTACTCAAATGAAAGCAAAATCTATTTCCAGAAATTCTAGAGGCATACCTAATGTGACTGGGTTCCATTATCTCAGCGAGTGCTTCGATATACTGTTTCTGCTTCACACCGTTAACAGTAGGAACAATAATAGCATACTCACGGTGAGAGCTCTGTTGGTATGACGCCACTTTGGCATAGGTAGGGCCAGGTTGTTTAACTTCCCAGTTTACAGCCTTATTGGAGACTTCCATTTTTCCTGCCTGAGTATTCTGGAGTAGTCCACACACCTCAGCATTCCTTACAGCGCCTGGACCATCTTGAGATCCGTCCATTACCAAGCCTTGCACTTGAAGTGCCTGCCCTGGCAGATTCTTTCCTGCAACCACTTTCCTGTTAATGATTAGATGTGTAGCGATCGGCAGCCACTGGAGATGACTTTCCTTAGTCGGTAGAAACCGCCGTTTGACAGTTTTATGATTTTCTAAAAAAAATATTTTTAGTTTTTATTCAACAAGCACCCAGCTGTGTGAGATATTTTTAAAAATGTATTCTTCGTAGAGAAAACATATGACTTTAATTAAGACTTCTTCCTTTCCCAAAGCAGTCAATGTACCTGCTGGTATCTCATTTTCATTCAACTTTCTGATTCAGAAGGCACACTCTCAAAGATATATACCTTTGTATATATTTAATAACCTTTGACACTTTAATTTTTTCGCTGAAAATTGCTTTTAAAAATTTTTTATAAATTTTGACAAAATAATAGGAAAGCATGAACGAATTTCTTCTCATTTTTCACTTGTAATTTGAATAATAATCTGGCGTATTTAAAAAAACACATCAAAAATTAAATTAAAAAAACATTAAAGCTTTATAAAGTGCAAGTTAATCATTATAAAAAACGCTTGAGGAAAACTGGATAATAAAGTTATAAAACTTGACGGAGTATGATATTGCATTAAAATATTTGAATATTAGATTTGTTCAAGACAAAAATTAATTATATTAAATTAATCAAAAACTAATTAAATTTAATAAGAGTCTCAGTCATTGAATTAAAGGAAGCATTAATCAAGTTTTTACATACCGACCAAAAACACCTTTGAGAAATAATATAAGAAGATACACTGAAATATAACCTCTTATATCCTAATGTTCATATTTTTATAAGAAATCGCTACTGTTAGGGCAAAAGGTCGTCTGTAAAAAAACAAATTATTTCTTTATAGTTTCATATTTTTTTCCTTCTGCTATCCTCATATTTAGCAGCCTACTTATAGCAGTTACAGACTATAAAATGTTACCTTTAGCACAAATAGAATAACCATGCGAAATTATTACACACGACCTTTTGCACTAACAGTAGCGAAGTTTTTTAACAGTGGCTGGCATACAATAGACAAAGTGTTACGTATATCGTTTGACGTTATTATAATCAAATTTTCTGTGCCCACTTATCTTTTTGGTATGATTGTTTTATAAAATTGTAATATTTATAAAAATGTCTTTTATCAGGATCTATTTAATTTTTTCTACTTAAGCTAATCTGTTCCATTCATCACTGAATAACCTCAATCTCCATTCTCTCGCTAATTAGAAAATTAAGGTAGTAAGAAAAAAAGCATTTTGAAGCTCGCTCGTAATCTTGGAAAATGCTTTTTTCCGGTTCTCTGGCCCAGGAGAAGTAAAAGAATTCTAAAGGGCTTTGTGCTCGAGATCATAGGAACCTCATTATGAAGGAACCATTTCAAATTAAAAATGTGGACAATAGACGAGGTGGGATTATTAAGAGGTCACCCTTGACAAGCGGATCAGGAAGATGTTCATTAGGAAACTCAATTATTCCACTCGCTAATTGTATAGATCGGCTCTCTATCTTGTATTTTTGTCCTCCCTGCTCTATGTTCATTTGATTTTTTTTTACTCCCTCTGGTTGGAGTTCTGTAATAGGCTGTAAAAGAGTGTAGTGCTAATAAATCCTTCCATGATTAAAAAATATATATGAAATGTACATCGTCAAAGCTCAAGCATTTTTTTTTCTTTAAAGCTTGTACTGATAATTTCACCAAATTGTATACTGTTCGTATTGGGATTAAATACTGGTCCTAAACAATTCAAAATCACCATTTGTATGGTTTGTAATGTAAATATTATACACATCATAATTTTTTTTTTTTATTATTATTATTGTTTTCCATGTAGATCTTTTGCCGTCTTAACAAGCCTGCTCCATATATGCCTGTCTTGGGCTATTTATTTGAGCTCAAGTCTATTGCATCTTTGTTGATTCTATATATCCATTTGCTTTTTGTCCTGCCACGTGGCCTTTTGCCTTCTATTGAGGCATTCATTGTTACGTCGAGGCTTCCAGATTGCTACGAACAACATGCTTCGCCCATCTTAACCTCCGCATCTTTATAACACGGAATATTGATTGACCAGTTTCTGTAGACAGTTCTTTATTGGTCTTTTTTCTTCACGTGTTAGTACTCTGATCCCAAATCGCTCAGGTTATAGAGCGTTTTTTCTCTCAAATTTTTCAAAGCTTTTTTCTAGGGAGCTGGTTAGTGTCCAAGCTTCACAGCCATATATTAAAACTGGCTTTATCAAAGCATTGTATACCTTTAATTTGAGATTTTTCGGAATTTCAGTATCTTTGAAAGGGAGAAGAAGGCTCTGTTTGAGCTAGTTATATTATAGTTAGCTCCTGATCCTCCAGGTTGGAGATTGGGCATAGGGCTAATAACCCTATCCCGGAAAAAAATACTTTATTACGAAACCAAAACGCATCATAATTGATCTATCATAATTATCTTAAATTACAGTTTGAACCACTGTAAATGTATATAGGTCGTCTTTACAGAAAGGAGCCATTTATAGTTAAGTTTTCAGAAATGTCGAACCACTCCAATCAAACTGAAAAAATAATGGATAGTTTTTTTAAACGCTCGAATCAGAATTTTATGCCCATTAAAAAAAATATATCTTATATATTATTTCTGAATACATATTCCTTTCCCGTCTCACAGGAGCGATGGATTTTGAGGAAGAAGGAATCACTTGAAAAGTAATATCGCATGCGTAATTTTGATTCCTTATTTTATGCTAGGACTTTAATAAAACTGGAAGGTTTTCAAACTATGTGATGATGCCAAGTTCACGAATCGAAGCGTATCGATGAATTCATTATATTCCAAAGACATGTAACAACGTTTATTTTTAATGATAGTTGTATTTCTAGAAATTTATATTTAATTTAACGCAATAAAGAGTTCCGAGGATGGGAGAGAAATTCCGAAACGTTAGAAATAAGAATATGTGACAAGTATAACAATTACTTACATCAAAGGAATTTTTTTATTGCCAACATCTTTGTTCAATTTGGTCTTTTAATATAATTTTGATCTTGAAATTTTTGCCCGCCTAAATGACCCAACTGGTTAGATGCGGTTAAAAATAATAAAATAAACCCCAAGCACTCTGTGTTGTATCTTTACCAGAAACTGAAGGCCGAACTATGGAAGAGTGGTGGAACATGAATAGAATAGAAGGGTCGCCATTTACATCATTGTAATGGTATGGATATCAAGTCATTTCTATCCTTACGGTGTTACCTATCATACATAATGCAATATAGATAATATTGTGTTTTTTTTATCTAAAAGATCCAATTTCTTATTCGATCTCTTACAATTTATATTACCAGGAGGTCTGGATAGTACACTTCAGAATAAATAGCTATTTTTGTTTGAGTTAATAACCTAACGCTGGAAAAACTGTGGTTCCAAAAGGTTTTTTTTTTTGTCAGTCTGGGATCCCTAGGGCAATATAAAGTAATGGTGTTATATTTCGTTGGCGTATGTTCGATCTAGATATTTGTGAGAGGCTGTTTTTTATGATGTGTTGAGCTCTTCTTTTTATTTTTTGTTTGAAAAAAATAGACAGTGGAAACCACACTTTATTTCCGTTACATTATCTAGAGAAATAGATTTTTTGCCATTTAAAAAAATATTATAATTTTTAATAAAATGGAACCTTAAGCCTTAAAAAAATTTCGTCTTAGGCCTAATTATTAGTAGAATAATTTACTCGTACATAGATATTGGTTCAGAATTGAAAATATCAGGATTATTTCATGTTTTTCCCAATTTCTTGAAGTAAAATACTACATTAATAAATATTAAACTATTCGAAATTTATTTTTCAATCTAATAGGATTCTTATGAGATTTTAATTATTTATTAAAATCACTCCCTAAATTTTTTAAGTATTCTTTTTTTCAGATTTACTGCCATTAGCATGCCTATATATTAATAATAGTTAATAGTTGATTGATTATCTTTGTAGTATTTCATTTTTAAATATATATAATCAATAATTCTTGTTAATCAAAATCAATAATAAATTATTATTGTTTAATGTTAACGTAGTGCACCGTGTGCCATAGTGATAAGTAAACTTAAAATAATGGTGTTTTCTTATTTTATTTATTTATAAATTCAATTAAATAATTATATTTTCAATAATAATAAACTGAGAATTATAGTAGTATATAATTTGGAATAAACTAATATATTTCTTATTAATTTGATCGTTCCAATTTTAGTATGTGTACCGCCGAAGCGAGTATATTGTACAGTATGCATGTGTTTTAATTATTATTTTGATTATTATAGTTCATTTGTTTATATGCATTTATTTTTAGTATTATTAGTTTTTGTATTATTTATTTTTATTTATTGTACATAGAGTGTGAATGTGCTCTCTGAACACTATTATAAATGCCCTTAATCGTGACAGATTGAAGTTTTTCTGAAAAAAAAAAAAAATTAATTTTATGATTTTTAGTTTTAAATATTTATTTTTCTGCTATAGGATATATATGTATTTTTTATCATTACCATTATTGAATACTTTTATTTATATCTATGTGTTTCAAAGTCTGTATGAATAATTTTGTTTTATTTCGTATGAATATATGTGTCTATTGTTTTATTCGTAAAATACTAATATTTTGTTTTTAGTCTTTTTTACAATGTTTAAATCATTCTAGTGAACAGTTGCAGAAGAAATACTTTTAAATATACCCATAAAAGTTATATTAAATATTATACGATATACTTCTCTGTTTAAACATTTCGATATGATGTTTATTTAACGTTGTAGGTACAGTTCACTACAATATTAAATTCTTGCAAGTAACTATTGCTCAATGATACTTTAATACGACGTGTTCTTAAAAATGACAACGATTTTCGAATGAACAAAAAGAAAAATAAATTATCAAAATATTTTACTTTTCTGTGATATGAATGAGTTGTTTTGGAAGTTACTTCAGTCAATATTCAATACATGATAATTTTTCATGGGATAAATTGGTGCGTTCTTGAGGATTAGAACGTTTCAAATTTGTTGAACATTTTTACTTATTATGATATATAATTAACTGCTGCAGCTAGGAATATTGAAGTACAAGCTTCACATTTCTAGAGTATAAGTCCTTCAGTAAGGAAATGGTCTCAAAGGGAAAGTGCAAGTTAAGAATAATGAGCAAGGAGCTGTCGAGGGAAATAAAACTAAAAAATGAAAAGAGACTAATAATTAAAGAATTTCTTAACCTTCAGTTACAATAGACTGAGAGCTATATCTTAAGCTATAGATCTCCTAGTATGATAAATAGATCGGTTGTTCTATTATTATTAATTTTATTATAGTTCCTTTTAGCTACTACTATAAGAAATAAAACAGAGATGGCATCCTTCAGAGATGATTTTTATAACTATTTTATTTTGTACTATAGCACTACAGCATTAACTCGATGATATCAGTTCATAAATATTATTTAAAAATTAGTAATTCGTTCGTTTCATTTATTGATTAGAGTGGGATAGCTTAGTCACTATCCCCCTACGTTTTAGAACCCGGGTTCGAGTCTGTGGAAGATAATTGTTTGTTCTGTTTTGTTAAAGGCATTCGAAGTAAAGTTGTGTATATAAACAGTTGCCCTTGATTGATTGAAAAACTCCTTTTATGATTTAATTGAAAAACAAAATCTTTTGTGACATCTGTTGTATTGCGCTCTATGTTTTATACGTATTTTTATTTAATTAAATGTACAGTTTTGTATTATAAATGTACAGTTTGTATTATAATTCTAACAAATAAATATGGTTCAGGAGCTTTAGATCGATGCTTGAGTCTGGGAGCTCTTTTGGAGCAATCTCAGTCTCTAAAAAAATATTACTCTTAATTAAATGATTGATTTTGGTTGTAATGAAATGATTGATTTGTAATAAAATAATCTCCTTATCCAACCGTAGACCAAAAAACATTATTTACTTACAAAATATAAAAACTCTCTGTGTTTTCCAGTTGCGCAGTTACTTTATTTTTGAAGTGAAAACTTCTTTAGTCACGTTTTGCACTTTCATTGGAAAGAGTGAATTAAATTGAGCCTTCAGAACTGTGTAACTCTCGGATAAAGTCGAGTAATTGAAGTACATATGCATATGGATTAAAATATCTCAAACACTAAAAATCGGAACTGCATATTGTTAGCGAGGGAAACGTTCATCATTTCATCTTTTCTATAATCAGCTATTAATAAAATTTTCATCTGAACGCGACGCCGTATTAGAGAGAAAAGGGAAAAAATTAGTATTGAAAATCAGATGATAATGATTCATTTAAGATATGGATTAAAATATCCCAGAAACTAAAAATGGAACCTGCATATACTGTAAGCTAGGAAATTATTCAGCATTTCATCCTCTCTGTAATGGGCTATTATTCAAAACTGTATCTTAACTCAACGCCGTGTTAGAGAGGCAAAAAGGAAAAAATAGTGTCGAAAACCAAATGATAACGAGTTTTGTGGAATATATGGATTAAAATATCTCAGAAACTAAAGAGCATAATGTAAGCTAGAGAAATTTTCAGCATTTCATCGTCTTTATAATGAACTATTATTTGTAATTTATGTTTCATATTATTAATGTGCCCTTGTTGATGTTTTTACTTCTATCGTCTGGTCTAAATCACACACCTCAGTTTTTTACATTTATGGAGTAGTGAAGTAATGCTACCTAAAATTTCATAATTTAATATAAACAAATCAGGTTTTACCTGCTGTACAATACGAAAAGTGTTAACTTCTTTCAAATGGTTTCAAAACACTGAATTATATATACTTTTAATGAATATCTATCCAAACAACAAATGCATTAAAGCAATAAATTTCATCAGCGAAATGACCCCATATTTCAATAGACATTCTCAATTCAAACACCAAAGAATAAACTAATCCTTACTAAATTATTATGTTACAGGAATAATAAAATTTTCTATCCTATCTAGAGTTACAATTATTATAATTATTATTGGAAATCAGATGTCATTGTAAACGCAATTATGATGGTAGTAAATAAATAGACTCATTACACCATAATTTCGATTATTCTTTTAGTCTTAAGGTCTTCTGATAACTAAACATCATACTCGATCTTTCATAAACTAGTATACTATGAAAAGACTTCACTGAAAAGATACATCCATAAATTTACCAATCACATATCAGTAGAAAGATTATAAAGTTTATTTATGATTTGTAATACAATTGTAAAATTTATGTATTTTATTACTATTAAAAACTGCATATAAGTAATGGGTATTAATTCAATAACAAATTGTGTTTTATGAGTTAAATAAAGTTTTATACGGACCAGTTTTATAATTTAATGTTACTTATAAATATCGTAAATTTAGCGGTAAAGGTTATTTACTACTCCGTTATTAATGCCCCTAAGTTATGCCGTGTTGGGCCAGTGGTTATGTTGGTTTTGAAACCACCACTGACTGGTGCTTCCGTAAACGATGTTGCAGGCAGTTAATTTTACATTCACTTACCCATATGTATGTGATATGTAATAAGAGAAAGTATTGCGATCGTAAAAATTTTCGAATATGAGTTTTCAACGGTAATGCACGTTTTGATGTCCCCTGAGTCCAAATAACTAAGTCCCGCAAAATGGTCTGTGTGGATGTTATCAGTCTAGCTCAAAAGCGAACAGTCGTACGGAAGTGAAATTACATATTTAAGGTTTGTATATAACTCAGATGTGACAGAATTTTTTTTTGTGAAAATCGGCAAATCGGGACTGGCATTTTGGCACAGACTCCCATAAACAAATTTTTACAATTTTCTCAAAAACGGCTCTAACGATTTTGATTAAACTCGGTGTTTCATTTTAAAAGTAAGTGATCTTATGTATCATTGAGGCCTGATCCCCAGTCACTTTGCAGAGCTTAAAAGCTTAAATCTCCAACATGTCTTTCTATAAAGTACCTTTGATATTGTTTATTTTAAATAATTAACTATCTCTCATTATTAAGAGTTACGAAAAAATGCTAAATATAACTATAGAGTTTTATTATTGAATAAAGGATAAAAAAATAAAAATGCTTATCCGGGTAGAAAATGAATCTTCGGAAATAATAGTCAGAAAGTATTCTCATAATATATCGTGGGAAAGCTAAGAATTTTAGAAAAAAACAATATTTAATATAGAGAGTCGTAGGAGGTAATGGAGAGTGACGAAAAATTATAAATAATGATATGTGAAAACTAATATTATTTAACGGAAATCACATTTTTTAAATAAAATAAAATGAAATTTAGTAACTAAATATAAACTTTAAAAATTTTCGAAAAAAATATTTAAAATCCACCTAATCATGACAATGACATTGTTTAGAAAACTATTGAAAACGTATTCTTTCACCTATGTGAAAGAATACGTGAAATATAAATATATATCACGAATGTATAAAGCATATGTTTATAACCTTAAATACATTTAATGAAGTTTAATAATTCTGAATCTGATAAAATAGTGATGCAACCTATTAAAAAATTAAATTAGTGAATAATCAGATGAATTTTTCCTTTGTAAATTCCCAACATTATCCACTTAGTGCCACTAATTTTTACCTATCTATGGCGGGTAATGAAAATCTCGTAATTTTATTTTAGTAAACTTTAGAATGGAAAATTGTATTTTATTGCCTACCATTGATATAATTAAGAGGGTTTTAGTTATAATTAATGATTTGTTTGATATGAGATTTAAGCTGTAGCTTCGTTAAAAATGCACTTCATAAATTCTATCATGGCCCAATATTGCCAAAAAATAATTTCTACTGAAAGCAGAGAGGTAAATTAAAGTTATGTGTTTCGCGCACTTTTTTGGTTTTGAAAAAGAGCTGAGATCATAATTATTGATCTGAAAGGAAGATAGCCGTGTTGGATATAGTCTAAAAATATGAAACGAATTCTCTTGCAAATAATAGAAAACGAGGAAAAAAAACCGTCTTGTCATAGGAAACCTCTCCCAGGGAAACAAGATCAGAGGAAACGATTCTGACCAAACTTGGAATCGGACTTTCCTCTTTCACCCACGCTTATTTGATTAGACCCCGTACTGCCTTCGCACCTCGGTTACGCATTCAACCCTCCTCGAGAACATACTGGAATGTATTGAATCAACTCCCACACATTTCTTTTGTCACAAAATCAAAACACAACATGTTACTTTAGTTCATCAAAGAAATCGTTCTCTAATGATTTCTCTGGTCGGTCTTAAGGAAAATCAGTCTAATTCTACTGAGTTATTTTTAGTAATCATATTCATGATAAATGTACCCAGACAGTTCCCAATACAGTTAACAAGCTTAATACGTCCAAAAATGAGTGTGAATAAGAGTAGATTTGAAGCAAGGACACTCAAGAGGATGATGTCTGAAACTCAAGTAGCATCATGCCACAATAGCCGATTGGTTGATTTTTTAAAGGAGCAAGGTTGAATCTTTGTTTCAGACATGTTTCCTTATCAATTTTCTTTAGGAGATAAGTATAATTAAGCAGTTATAATTCATTCATTTTATTTTCATCATGTACCTTTTATACTTTGTATCGTCTGTAGACTGGATGAAGACCTGAAAGGTGGGTCGAAACGTCGGCGCAATAATTAAAAACACCATTTTTCAAAAATTTAGTGATTATTTGACCACATCTCCCGACCAACTTCTTCTCATATATAAAACATTTTGTAAAAAATATATAAAAAATGTTGCCCCCAAAATCTAGGTGTCAATACAGGTACGAAATACGCTGCCCGATTTTTTCAAGTTTTCGAAAAAAACGAAATTGGTAAAAGAAAAAAATTGCTGACAATGTAACCCATTTGGAAAGATCCACCACCAGTACTAAAATTGTTAAAATTTCTCTTAAATTGTCTATGATCGCTACATTTACCTTAAATTAAAAAAAAAAATTAAAATCAGCAGAAAAATCATGCGAGTGGACACAACAGAGTTTTATTTAAAATATTGGTGACATGATATACATTGTCTTTTCAACTTTTCCTTTACAAGGTGGGAGCCTACAACTATTTTTTGTGGCAATGAATTCAATGAATTTAATGAATTGTCAATTTTATTATTTTGTTTGAATGTACCATGTTTATAGATTTCGATCTATTGAAATGTGTAGTTCGTTTCACTGTAATTTACATAATGGGACATTCTCCTAGCAAATGAAACGCCGTATATCCCCATCCCTATTGGAAGTTGGGATAGTCAATGCAGAGAATGTGTTGTCAACAGGGTGAAAAATAGAAACAGGGCGTGGCTAGGCATTTATTAAAAATATTTTATTTTAAAAAGTATAAGAAACTAATAATTTTCTGTGTATACTATATTATTGAAATAATTTATTTATTAATTTCCTGTTATATTATAAATTTATCAATTTTCAACCAATAAACAGATTTTATATTAGCATTCAGATGATTAAGCTGAGATTTGGTAGATGTTATGTAAACTATTATATTTAAAAATTTATGGTTGACAACTTTTTCTTATTTATTTATTTAGTATTACAACAATCTGTCACTTGGACATTAGTTATAATGAGGTAGAATAACATTCACACTATATGTACAGAAAAATATAAAATAAATCGAACCAAAATAACAATAAATAATAATCAAAAAGTATATACAATAAATAAAATAAAATAACTTAAAAATAAGAAAATTAAAATAAAGCAAAAACAATTGCATACCTATATACACTATTTCAAATGAGGCGAGGGAACTCCGAGGTGGGCTTGTCCCTCCAACTATGGAGGAAAAAGCTGGACTCCAGGAGAACCCTGCGCTACTCTCTCAACCGCATCACTGGTACTAAAGCCAGCAGAGATTGATCGAGACCACTTTAGAAACATACACTCATATCTTGAGTGGAGAATCTGGCCATTGCCAGAACTCCAATATATACAATCTACAAAGGGTCGCGGGACCACTGTCGTTTCAACCTTCTTGGAGGATTATAGGGGTGGGTGATGCTTGATACGGATTGTGCAAGAGGATTTGGATGAGACGTAAGGTTCTAGTGAAGTTTGGAGAATTTTTCTGGGATATGGTCTAGGACAAATGTTGAGGTCATGATGTAGGGTTTTGTTGGTTACAAAGAAAGAATCATCGATTATTGTTCTAAGGACTTTTGACTGGAAGGATTGGATGCGCTTGATGTTAGAAACGTTTGCTGTTCATCGCAGTGTCTAGTACGTAAGTCCAAAGAGGTTTCAGTATTGTCTTGTATATCAGTAACTTGTTTCCAATAGAAAGTTTAGATTTTCTGTTTAGTATTCTGTATAGCTGGCCGTATCCTCGATGGGAGACACATGATTTTTTTTTGTTTTAGGTTGAGGTCAATAAAGAATTCAATGATAATGCCTTTAATAAACAATGAATTAATACGAATAGTAGGTTTTATTTGGTTACATTTATGTAAACAATACAATATTACTAAACAAATTATGAAACAGTTCGCATACACACAAATCTAAAATACATAAATAATAAATAATAATATTAAACTGTTGTATTGCAGATTTAGATAAACTTTCATAGTTCTGCAATATTCGTTTTTTACTTTATTTCCTTACATACATGTAGATACTATCATAACACTATAACATATACTAAAACTATCTTAGAACGTTTGATTTTGTTCAAAAATGATTAATGTGGTGAAGAAATTTAAAGGATTCGGAAAATCAATATTTTAAACAGCGTTTCAGCCACTGTGATAACAATGCACTTGGATTTTTTTTTTATTTAATAGCATCACTATAAAAGGTTATTACAGAATAATGGGCGTTGAGTGGAGGTTATCAAAGGCTGGTGCGAATTCTTAAAATCACGCTAAGCCAATCAAAATAATTCTTTTTAATGACGTCAAGATTTCGCCACGTTAATAACAATCAAAGTATTCATTAGTATATAATAGGTCAATGGTTTCTTTTAATCATTAGTTGTAATGACCGTTGACTTAAGGGTAAACCAAATTATACTTAAATATACTTTGATCGTGTACACCACGTGGATATACCTAAGTCATTATTTAATTCCTATACCCATAAAGTGATAATCGATTACTTATTTTTTTTAAGTAGATAAAATTGCGTATTGCTTTTAAAAAATAAATAAATAGTTTCCTATTGAGTTATAATTATAGCCTTGTATAACTATGTATTTATTTTTGTTTTACAACACACCTATATAAATTTCTTGATTGATTCTTTTTCATAGTATCAGAAATGTATTTCAAGATCTATAAATCGAATCAAAATAATTTAATATGGTCGCTATATGTATATACTTATTAAAGTATAGAGGATCTTATTTGGAGTGTTTTAATTATTTAATACCAATATGTTAATATTAATATTGTCATTTTTCTCTCAACAGTTTCATTGATGATCTCAATGTATGAAGTATCTCGATCTGTACCATTTTATTTAATTATTTTTGTAGGTTCAAATGTTGGGGTTTAGGAACTGTTAACAATTTTCAGTTATTTCCTCATTTTGATCATTATTATTTTAGTTGAATTAGTACCTTCATAATTATTGTCAATCTAAGTTATTAGGCTTATGTATCCAAAAACAGTACAGGAAGTTAGTCAGAAATTCTTCCATTGAAAATTTGAGTAGTATTATAATGTTGGACAATTATCATATAATAAATGATATCTCCTTTCATTCCCAAGTATTTACTTTACTGGTGGGTGTTCCTCGTGAATTCCAAATAGTAGAATATATATATATATATATATATATATATATATATATATATATATATATATATATACACACACATATATATATATATACACACACATATATATATATGTATTTAGGGCCTGGGGTAGCCGTAAGGGCTAAGGCCCTTGCAATAGGTAATCAAGTTAAGCAACGCCGAGGGTGGTTAGCACTTGGATGGGTGACCGTCCACCATGTAAAGACGTCCCCCCGGGTTTGTCTAATGGAGACAACTCACACCGACCGGGCGTAGAACTGATGACCCTACCCTCGTGAACTTAAATCAGGAATCGGAATGAGGTATAGAAAATCTCATCTCGCGGTCAAAGATTTACAATCTGTAGCGCCAAACCAAAAAAAAATATATATATATATATATATATATATTATATATGGAATATGTATGTTGGAACACTCTATAGAGAAGTATTTTATGTATGATTCATAAACGAAATTTCGCGAGTCTGGCATTCCAAAATAAGCTTGAAATATCTCGTTTCAACTTCGTCTCATAAAATTAACGAATATACAATTAAATTTTAACATCTTATTCATTATTTATACATATACTGTTTTCACCATGCCATAATATAATAATTTAAAAGGATCATAAACAAAAATAAAAGAACAATAAGATAGTGGTTAATTTTTATGTAGAATTTAATAGTATTCTTTCTTAGGTGTCTACAGCATTGATCCACTAAAAATGCCAATACCATCTCAAATGGATTACTTTAGCTTATATTAATTAAATAAATATTAAGTGAAAATCTGTATGTTATATTTGTCAAAATACCTTCTACTTCTATAATTATATTATTAATTACCTTCAATTATTAATTTATACTTTATTAGTGATTTACCTTTTCATTAGATGAAGCACATCACATTGCAGAGCTGTGAATTAAAGATGCTCGAAGAGAAAAAACTTCTTTACCCCTAGTTGAAAACTTCCACCCTCCTTCCCGAAAAGTTTCCAGCCTGTTCGGAACTAAGTAGCGAAAAGGGAACATCCTTCCTGTAGGAGGGGGGGGGGGAGGGTTATGCAGACTCGAGCAAACACGTAATCAATTTTTTAATTTCATCAGTCTAGGAATTCTTCTCAGGGTCTCGTGCTCAACTGTGTATTGCTAAACTGGGCAGTTCATTGGTTATTGATAATTAAATTTATTTAAAATTGTGTTCAAATCTCTGTATTATTGAAAGAATTTTATCAATGAATGTCCAATTTATAATGAAAATGAAATCGTGAAGACAATAAATAACAAAAAGAAAAAACCGCTACAAATGATTTCACAATGGTTTATTATCTCCAAACAATTATACATCTAAAGTAACATTACCTTCCGAGTTACAAAGAAAAAAAGGTGATTCCAATTATTAGACTAAACTGTTTTTCTTTAATCATTAGTAATATGCTGAAAAAAAATAGCATTATTTCAGTAACACATTTAAAATTTAAAAACCAAACCAAGGATATAACATTTGGAGTAGAACAGATAAAAACAAACCAGAGACCATATCTTTGCTCCTAATCGTCCGATTTTAACGATTTTTTTAGGAAATTTCATAAACTTTTAAAAAACCATAAAACATTAACAACAAAAAAGTAAAAACTTTTCGAGTTATTCGGAATTTAATTTTAACATCCCTCGTAACTTTTTTTCCAGCTTCTTTTCGTTGAAGTATGTTATATAGATAAATTTAAAGGGCGTCGAGAAAATGACTTTAGCGAAGTTTCATTGAAATCTGTACATTCGTTTAGGAGCTACAGTATATAGCAACGCAGGTTTTTCGGCCGCCATTTTGAAAGTTAAAGGCGGAGAGTAATGTCGATGAAGGAGGATCATCCTCGGGTGACCTCTGATTTTATATCAAAATTTGAAAAAAATCGGTCCAGTAGTTTCGGAGAAAATGCGCGGACGGCGGACGGATAAAAAAATTTTTATTCGTTTTTCGAATTCTATGCATCTTGAAACGTGAAACCTCAAATTTTGAAAGGGGATTATGTTTTTGAATTTTTGGTCGATTACAATGTTTCATTATTGAAAATAATAAACCAAAAAATGAATATTTAATATTTTATTGAATAGCCGAAGGTTGGCCGTAGTGTAATATCATAATACAACGTAAAAACAAAAATTTAAATAAAGTGAGACAAATTTACTAGATCATATTAAAAAATGCGTAAATTAAGGATAAAAATAAATTGATATGATGAATATTGCTTATGCATTATTGGATGATAACGATGAATCCATGCATGACGATACAAAATTTTTAAGCTTTCAAAACTACAGAGGGAACATTAAGGAGAGAAATAAAAAAAAGGATTTTCAACAAGTCTTGCACCTAGGAACTTGATACGAACTTCACGGAGAGTTGAACATTCTCTTAAGAAGTGGAAAAAGTCCTCTTTTAATCATTGGTTACATATTTTCCATATGGAGAGTTACTATTTTCCATACCATACCATGAGGTGTAATTCAAATAAAGAAGCTCGCATAGAACCTTGAACCTCCATCTTGAATTCGCATCCAGTTAATGAGTAACCATCCACGAATCTAAAAATTTGAATACCATGTTCTAATTCCTAAAAAATAAACAAAATTTAAAACCGACAAACTTTATTACTTTATTATAACTTTAATATTTAAGAATTTATAATCGGTTCTTCATTTGAGAAAGGAAGGATTAATACGAGCCCGGCCGTAAAAAGATAAATATTTTCAACAAAAAAAAAAAGGAGATAATGGGGAAATATTGTGGTCGTTAGGGGTCTGAGGTCTTTTGAGAAATGGTGATAAAATTATCTTTCAGTTTCTCACTCATAAATTGGTGCTCGTGAAAAATAGCATATCAAGGTCAGCGTTTATTATCATCCCGCTATTGCCATAATATACCATACTAAAGTCTGTATTGAAGTAGTTCGTAATTTTTGTTCAGAAATTTTGAGGATACAGTTTATTCCATGGTGCATAATTTATGTATCTCATAAACATTTAATGTTCTAATGCTACTGTCATCAGACTTGAGGAGATACTTTGCGGTATTAAATATTATTTAATGGTAGGGAAGTATGGAATGCATAATTATTCATGAATTGTATAAGAGACTGCTGATATATCGAATTTCTACATGTTAATATTCAGTAGTTCTTATAGCCATGAATGAAATATTCTAGAGAAAATGTCTTTAATATACTGATATACATGAAACATGGAAATAAAAACTGAATAAATTCCTCAAAAAGATGCTTCCTATTTATCGAGAAGTAAACCACCTTTGTAACAGGCAAACTGGAAAACAAAAATAATAACGATTTACAATAATCAATATCTTTTTTGTCAAGAAAACAAAATTAAAGAAAAACATATTACAGTCCCCAGGTATAGTTCCCTTTTTATCAAATTATTAACAATCGCCTATAACCTCGTGAATAACTTCATTTCACCATCACATACAACTTTTTATTTACGAAAACACTCGGGATTAGGACATTTTCAAACTGGAGATCGGCAAACTTTGTACTTTTAATTAGGTACTAAAAAATCACGAATATCATTTTCTTTTTCACTAGAATCGTAAGAAAATTTTATTACAAAATCGAGAAAAAAGTTTCCTAAAAAAATCGGCCTATAATAATATTGGGCCGTTTGGCGTGAACCTATTGTGGTTGTTAACACCAATTTCCATGCTACTTGAGTCGCATAATAATTTAATCCCAAACTCAAGACAAAAGTTAGTCTCCAAAAATATTCGGGGGTTTGGCTATCTATCCTCGATATTTTGACATTTTAAGAGTGAAGGTCACGGCAAATGGCCTAATATTTTTATAGGTCACCATTTTTTTTTTTCGATTTTGTGATCAAATTATCTTACGATTCAAATGGAAAGCAAATGGGTGTTCATGAGTTTTTAGTACCTAATTAAATAAACTAACTTTTCCGATCTCCAGATTTAAAATGCCCGAATTCCCAGAATGTTTGTAAATGAAAAAGTTGTAGTTTATTATGACATGAAGCTATTCATGATGTCTTAGGCGGATGTTAATAATTTGATAAAAAAGGGTCTGTACCACGGACAGTTACCAAATAACAAAAATGATTCAAACATTTAACATTCGCACGATGATAAAACGGAAGTTGTTTGTGCGAAGATAATTCCAAATTTCCTCGATACGGCGAGTGGTGGGGGCAGGTCGGAAGATCTAAAAGATAAAATTTAATTCGTATGAGCGCCGGTTCACTCTGCACATTACAGCACAAGCATAAGGTACATTACAGGCTGAAGTATCAGGAGACAACACCTGCACTTGAGGGCCCTCAGGTAACAAATGTTTCAAGCCGGCATAAAAATGGTAAGCTGTTTTTGTACAATTCGTATAACCTACCAATCCATTAAAATACAGTCCACTGCATAAATAAATAGAATGTTGCCCAAAATTTGAATGTTTCCTGTTAAGAATTCATGAGAGTTATTTGCCTTGCCTTAGTTAAAATTTAGAAAGTTGCTTAAACAGCAGTATTTATAATAAATTGAAGATCTTGTCACGATTATATATATATATATATATATATATATATATATATATATATATATATATATATATATTTTTTTTTTTTTTTTTTTGTTTAGTAACAAAAAAGTCTCCAATGGCTTTAGCACCAGTGACGCGGTTGAGAGAGTAGCGCAGGGATTTGGGTTCCCCGCCTGATTGTATATATTGTATATATGTATGACTGTGTTTTTATGTTTTTTATTTACTTATATTTAGGTTATTTTTTTTTTTTTACAGTACATAGTTTTTTTTTATTATTTTATATTTTCTGGATATATGGTGTGAATGCATTCATTTATCACTGTGATTATTGTCCTCGAGACAGAATATTATATGTTTTCATAAATAAATAAAAAAAAATATTTCAGAAAATATCTATGATTGATGTCACTGGTTTCATTTGGAAAAAAAGTTCAAGATCATATATTTTTAGTTATTTAAATTCCATCTTTACGTTGATGATTGTTTTTCCATGAATTTTCATATATGGTTCAGCTTTATTTTTGTAATTATGTTTTTGCACGTTTAAAGCAAATTCTTTTCGAAATGTTTTGTACATTAAAACGGTGGAATTTTGTCTGTCATAGACATAGTCAAAAGTTGTCACACTGATTGTAAGTGGATTCTGCTGGAATATAGCAAAGGGAAAATTTATCAAATTATTCACTAATTTAATTTTATAAAAGGTTACAGAATGATATTTCAGAATAAACGGACGACAGATACCTAATTATTTAAATATAATATTATAACCTAGATTTATTAAACTACAGTAGATATATTTCAGGTTATAAACGTACCCATGAAATATTTTTATATTTTAATTCTTCTTTAAAGTCTCCACTCAATTTTCTAAACAAGCGACTAATCTACACCACTATACTAAGATCTATTTGCACATACGGAACATAATTTTGGGGTTCCGCAAAACACACACACATAAACAAACCACACAATCCAAAATACTTCATAACATCGTCAATGCTCCTTGGTTTATTTCAAACCATACCATACACACAGACATGAACATACCAAAAGTAAAATCCTACATACACAACAAGTACATAACATTTCATTCTTCTACTCTCAATCATCCAAATCCACTCGTTCTATCTCTATATTCCTCTCTGTTACCTGGTGAGCCTCAAAGACGATTAAAAAGGCAGTGGCCTAGAGATCTTCTGCTGAAAAGTTAAGAAAATATCAAGAAGATAGAATAATCTCCAACACATTTGCTTGATGCGTTACAATGCAGTAGCAAATTTAATGGGAAATAAATAAAATAATTCTTCTTTCACACAAGTACAATGAAATAGTATCTTAAACAATGTCATTTGCCTTGAATCTGCTGGAACTTAGAAAAAAAAGTGAACAACCATGATATCATATTTTAAAGTAATTTTTATTGGCACATAGAATTCTAAAATGTTTTGAATGTTTGTACTCCCTTTGAGCCAAGCGTCCGCTTGATAGTAAATCGTGCGAAATATTTCCATATTGACTCTTCGTGAGTGAACTATCTGTTCTTAGCCGACTCTCAAGGCAGTATTCACTGGCCAGTTTAATAATTAATGGAGGCAAGCCAGATTAGGAAAATAAAATGATCATCTGAAATATAATAAAAAAGTTTTTGAATTAATTTAGTAATTTTATAATAAATAATAAACTTTATGGGTTAGTTAAAATTTAGAAGGGAGAGGAATCAGGAAAGAGTATCCTTCGTTCTTAAAGGTAAAAAAAAACAACAACAACTGTTTTTGAATATTAGGAAGAAGGAAGCATTGTTTTCCACAAGGAGCAAAATTTACGGCAGACCTGACCTGTCCACCGCAGAACTAATGTATTGCTCTCCGTGGCCAGTGTGGGGAGGGTTTATCATGGCCGAATTAAAAAAAAAAAAAAAAGAATATATAAACTTTTTGGAACTTTACCAACCTTCTGCTCCTATCTATATCCATACTATCTCTATACCTACTTTAATTTTTAAGGGCCACTAAAAAATAAAGAGTATTTGAAAAAAAAATCATAAGTAAACATTGCAGAGTATTTTTATTGTATAAAAAATACATTACATCAATCATAATAATAAAACTGCAATCCAGGTCCAGGCTACCAGATCCTGCTAGCGACACGTCTTGAAGCAACAGAATGTATCGGACAAATGCAGGATCTGTGCAAGTACATATGAATCCATTCAACACATAACTGGAGGATGCGGAGCTCTTGCAGGTACAGAATACCTAAAACGACTAGACGATGTTGCGAAAGTCTATCACCAGGTGATTGGTCTGAAAAGTAAATTATTAAACGATTCGGTGCCCTACTATAAATACAGCCCTGAAGTACTCTGTCAGATAGATGGGATAAAATTATATTAGAATCAATCGTTTATAACAGACCATCTCGTGACTTAAAACAGACCTGACATTTTGCTAATAGACGGTCATATTAAAGTAGCTGAGATTATAGACATCGCTGTACCAAACGACGGAAACATTAACTCACTCTTTGCAGAAAAAAAAATGGAAGCACCAAGGTCTAGTAGCTGAGTTAAAAATTTTGTATAAACTTCAGAAAATGACTGTTGGGAGCATTGTGATCTCCAGCAATGGCCTGTAGACCGATACAAGCGGTGCCCAGAAGAGGGTTTCATGGAGCAGATTGCGCCATTTGTGAGGGGGCATATTTTGACGGGTTTTTAAATTTTTGAGGGGGACAAAGTTCGATGGGGTTATGAATTTTCGGACTAATTGAAAATTAGAAAACATGGAACAGGCCGCAGCAAGTGTAATTGTATATGAGTTACGATTTTTCTAATTCTATCTTAGATTGCTTTGGTTTTAAGAAAAGGTGAGTGATAAAATATTTTGGGTTTAAGGGGAGAAGGGAGGGGATGGGTTCTTGCCCCATCGGCCTTGGGGGAGGGAGGATGAGCAACCCTGCATGATACCAGTGTCTGCTGTGGAAGCTACTGACAGGCTGGTAGTGTTGCCCAATTGCAAGACCGAGACGAGTCTTGGTCTTGCAAATTCAGTTTTGCTCATGGTCTTGGCCTTGCGCAAGAATCTAGCAGTCACTTATTAGCTTATTACTGTAGAGATATTACTGTAATTTTTTACATTGGAGAAACCTGACTAAGTCTGAATGAAAAATTAGAGGAGTTAATGCAAAAGTTATACCAATTATTAACATATAGTAACTAAGAATGTCAAGTAATAGTAACTATTTTGCCTTAATTTTTATCCGAAAAGTCAATTATTTTTACCAGGCCTGGTCTTGGTCTTGCAACAGTTAGGCGGCCTTGGTCTTGGTCTTGCAAAGTGCAAGACCAAGACCGATTTTGGACAACATTACAGGCTGGGTCTCCCAACTCATGTAATAAATGAAGCCCAGAAAACTGTGCTGTTGAATACTGTCAGAATTATAAGTAGCTTCCTCAACATCCAATAGAAATTAAAATATAAGATACCTGAGGTGGTTGGAGTTGATTCTTCCTCTCTCAAGGAAACCTTTTGTAAAAGTGTTGACAAATAAATAATAATAATAAGTTACACTCTGCAGCTTATTCTTTCTGGTAAGGATGCAATCTCCTATTAGTCTACAATCATGGACTATACATTACCAAATAATAAACCAGATATTGTGGTTGTAGGAAAAATGGAAAACACACCTTCAATAATAGAAACAACATTCCCAACGATTATTTTATTCAAAAAGTGGTCGGAGAGAAGATAAGAAGTTAAGCTCTACAGCTTAAAACAAGGAAAGGATTATACTTCGAAATATCAAATATTAAACAGCGAACAGAGTAATATTACTCACAGATATAACAATGCCACTTATATTGTGTTGTCCGGAAATTAATAAAGGTTTATGGTTTTAAAATAAAATAAACGATACTTAACTATTTTATTAATGAAAAATATACTCTATTACTCTCCATACATTTCTACCAACGCGTTGGTAACTTTTCCATTTCTTCTGAATATTATGTTAAGTCTTTATTAACCAATTCCGAAAAGGCATTTCCTACCGAATTCCAATCTAAGTAGCAGACATGTAAAAAAAAGGAGTAATCGGTAGTTTACAATTTTGGAGAGTATAGTAAAAGAGGTTTGTTTTTGTTTCGACAAAGAAGTACAGCGCAAAATTCATAACGATCAATTTTTTATATTCATTTAATGCACGAGTAACACAGGTTTTACGCTTTTTTATCCTTCCAAATGATATGCTAACTCTGAGTTTCTCTACAAGTTTCCGAACTGCAGTTCTGGTATTTTCTTCGACCAAAACTCGCAGAACATTGTCATCAGGAGAAGATTATCTTTGGCTTCAAAGTAGAAGTCTTCTTATCGACATTTTTTAAACAGTGCATTCAATCATACCGCCGTTACCCAAGACTTCATCGATGTTTTTGTTCGTTTTGCCCTAGTTCTGACCTTTGATATCTTATTAAAGAACACCATAGAAGGACACTTAAGACCTAAGTAGTTCTTTGCCCAAAACCTAAACCTAATCTCTTACTGAAGACTGAATTATTTGCAACGGGTTAGTAAGTGTTGACATCCAATCTGGAGAATGAACTGCCCAATCATAAACAAGTATGTTGCACAGAGTGTTAATATGAATGAAACCAGAAATCCTGCATTGTTTTCAAGGACGATCCAATGTAACGCGTCTACTTTCGACTTAGTGAAGAATACGTTGGAGGAACATCAACAAAGTATTGAATACATTTTAATAGAATCGTCTTCTGTTATTATAAATTAATCATTTTAATTTGTGCTTTCTCGCCTAATATATTATATAGATTAGAGATTTCCAAAGTTTGTAATTCTGCGGTAGTGATGAACGCATTAGAACTTTACTAAAAATTACAAAAATATAAAGAAAATCTTTAAATATTATTTTTAAAAGGATTTTTTTTTTGCCGTTAAGCCAAATCTTCATTAATCATTCATCAAATCAAATGATTGACTCCTCATATGGAAGATTTTCTCCTTCAGGTGGGAAACGTATTTACATTCCACCCAAAATTCCAGAAAAAAATTTATTTACGAATAACTCAAAAAGTAAACATTTTTTTCCTGGATTATATCCATCATTATTTGAAAGATTACTTAATTCCCTTCAAACAATAAAAAAAATTCATAAATTTCTACCGACCAAAGAAGCAAAGTGGGTTCAAATAATTATTTTAGGAGAAACAGAGCTGAAATTTGTATTTCGCTCCTCGAAAAAACCTCAAATACTAATTAATTTTTAATTATAATAATTTAAAAAAAAATGATTTTTTTCCTCGGTCGATAAAAATAACAAAAAAAAAAAAAAAAAAAGGAAACGATTCGTTCATCTTATGATACGCTGAATTATTTATTTTCTTTATTATTCTGTCATTTATTCACTGACCAATATTCTTTTATTATTCTCACTGGCCAGCTAGTTTAATATAAATATATTTATACTTAAGGACAAAAAAAAGCTGACATATTGATTTATGTTGTAGCGCATCAACGGAGGGAAACTTGTATGTAGTTGAAGCGACCTGAAGACGAGCCTATCTAAGCCGTTGGCAGAGATTGATCGAGGTATTCGGTTGGCTTAAGCCTGGGGCAGCATATATGCAAAGTAACTATAAACTTGAAGCTCTAAAGGGCAGGTCGTCGTAATGCCGGTTTTATACTGCTCTCGCTCTCAGCACTTTTTCCACAAACATCGTTTGACCCACTTTTTCACAGTTCTGGGCTAGCCAGTTTTATTACCTCACGTTTTTTTTTTTAGGTCATGTGAAAAGGGTGGAGAAGTAAGCTTGACTAGTTTGTCAAAATTTCCACTGAATTTTCGAAATTTAGATTATAATGTCTTTTAACTTCAAGTTGTAACAGTAGACCATCTCTTGAAAATTTAAAACTATATTTTGATCGTGTAACTGAAAAAATTTAAACAACAAAGCCATGGGTCTGCAACATACAGGTGCATAGCCAACCTGCCAACGTTTCGCCAATTCAGGCATCATCAGTCAAAAATCATGGATTTATAGTTTGGATTTTTTCATTTTTAACATAATTACCTGATCTCTATTTTCTAGCTTCATGCTTGATGTAGTAATTTTACTTGTGGAATGGACGTGTACTCACTGAGTTTTGTTGCGAGTCGATGTTGTATACACCTTCAAACATTTTATTTTGAATTTATTTTTTGAAGTGAAGCGCGTTTTACACTTTTTTGTGGAGAGTGAATTATGTTGATCCATTAGATTTCGTCCGGTATTAACGATCGGGTAAAGTCGGCTAGATTCGACTAGTTAAAATATTTTTACACATGGAAGAAATTACTCTGAAACTATAAATCGGGCCTGCATACTGTAAGCGAAGAAATTGTATAGCATTTCATCCTCCCTGTAATAGACTATAATCCAAAATTGTATATCAACACGACACCATGTTGGGTAGGAAAAATGAAAAAATAGTGTTGAAAACCAATTGATAAGGTTAGTTGAATTTATGGATTAATATATTTCAGATACTAAAAATCGGATCTGTATACTGTCAACGAGGGAAATGTTCAGCACTTCATCTTCTTTGTAATGAACTTTTATTTATAATTTATATTTCATATTATTAATCTCGCCTTGTTGATGTTTTTACTAATATCGTGTGGTCTAAAATTTAATTTGACACGTTTTGTACTGATCTCTCCAGTCATGACGTGGGCGAAGCCCCTATAAAAATTGACAAGTTAATGTTCACTGAACATATTAATTAGAACATTAGGGATGAATATATTAGGAGGACCCATCAAACTTTGAAAATGACCCTTAGTATGGTGAACTTGGCTTCCTTCTGGACAAAAGACTGACTTGGAACCCACATACGAGACTTAAAAGACAAGAGCTTAACCGACAATTTGGTCAGCTATATAGACTACTAAACAGAAGATCTCATCTCTCAACAGAAAACAAATTATTAATCTACAAGACCATACTGAAACCTATCTGGACCTACGGACTTGAACTGTGGGGGACAACTAAATCATCGAATATCAAACGCATCCAATCCTTCCAGTCCAAAGTCCTTCGAACAATAGTCAATGCTCCATATTATGTCACGAACAAGACCCTACACCATGACCTTAACATCCCATATGTCCATGACATCATCCCATCCAGATTCTCCAACTTTCACCAGAACCTCATTCATCATCCCAATCCTCTAGCGCAATCCCTATCCAGCTCCGAGCATCCATACCATCCCTCTCGAATGTTGAAACGGCAGTGGCCTCGAAATCTTTTGTAAATATGCCTTTGGAGTCCTGGCAATGGCCAGCTTCTCCACTCATGTCCTGAGCGTCTGTGGCTGTAGTGCCCTCTTTCAGTCTCCACTGGCTTCTAATACTAGTGATGCGACTGGAAAAGTGGCACTGGGATCTTCCGGAGTCTTGCTTTGCCTTCCGCGTGTGGAGGTAAAAGCCTGGCTCGGAGATTCTTGGGCAAATGTATATATTGTATATAGTTATGATTGTGTTTAGAAGTTTTTATTTTATTTTATTTTTTATTTTTTTTTTTAATTTATTTACCTTCTTCATCAGTATTATTTATTTACTTCTTATATTTATATTTATTTCTTTATTATTTGTATATATTGTATGAATGAGAACTTTTAGCCCTAATGCTTATAGCCCTCCAGCAGTGGCTGATTGTATTATTATTCAATAAATAGATTTAAAAAAAAAAAATAAAAAAAAAAAAAAAAAAAAAAAAAAAAGTATGGTGAAAACGTTAAATTGATGCTTAATAATAAAATGTTGGTGAAAAATGGCCTAATTTAATGTAACAAATAAAGAAACATATTTGTTCTCGTCTGAATGAAACATGTGTCTCGATACATACAGTTATAAATTCTGATTATTTAAAATTAACTAGGTAACGGAAATTACTTTAAAAGTTCTTAGTAAATCATATTAGAATTTCTGGTTCAGACACGTGCTGAGTTTTCCTACTACAAAATTCATCGTATTTCTCGAGTACGTGTTAAGTTACTTTTCCTTCTACGTTGTCCTCAATTTTTTAATTTTTAATTTTCGGAGTTCCCTACATATGAACATAATATGTATATGTACTCTGAATATGTAATCTCCTCAAAATATATTAAATAGAAGTTGTATGTAAATACATATTAATCCTACCCTTATTTAACCTGCAATTTTTTAGGTCAACATTGCATATATGGTTTGTAAAGGTAAAATTTGTGGGTAGTTTTGCATGTGTAGAATTATGCATAGAATGATATATGTCTATTGGCTTCAATTAAAAGCGTTAAGTTGTTTTACGTAAGAAAGCCAAGAATTGAGGTTAGGTGGACATCTGGTTTTATAATTCATATACTATTATTCATTGAACTTGGTCCATGTGCTATTCTAAAAATCTTAAATATTTTTATTATTTAGTTTATTGAAAGGTATATCAGCTATCACAAAAAAGTATCGTATAAATCTGCCTTTCAAATAGATTTACAACTTTCTATAAAAAGAATAATAGCTCTGCCTGCCATATTGAAGGATGATGGATAATCGAAAATATAACCGTTTGGATTCCGATAGACCCAGAGATAAATAGATGAATACCGTAAATGAGGTGAAGGAATGAACTAATAGTAATTCAAAGGGGAAACGATTTGGAATAATGCACCAAGTAGGAAATAATGTAGCTTCGAAATTAAAACCAATAATTTTTTTCTTATCGAAATTTGAAAGAATTATTTTATTACTTTAATACAGAATTTTAAAACTTAATTTATTTGTTCATGATATTTACAAATTTATAAAAAAAAAATACATCTAGTAAATGTGTACTCAGGAATATAATAACATAAAACGTTTGCTGAAAAACTACCCACTGGTAGCACTTTGAAACTTGATTAAGATTGAATTTTCTCTGTTTCGTATTCTACATTTTAATAAGGATTGTTTATTTTATATTGTATTGCATTGATCAATATATATATATTTTAATAATTCTATTTTTAGATTTGAACTCCATTGTACATCCTCTAGGAGAGGATGTACAATGGTATGTATGAAAAATGGTCTCAATACAGATATTATTATTATGTTGGGTGAATAAATCTAGTTCCCATATTTGCTTGGAAATCGACTGAAGCTAAAAAGCTGAACTGTGAACTGTCTTGAACTCGACTGAAGGGCAGGATTTGGAATGATTAATCCTTAGCCCTTGGTTATGGAACCAGAGGATAAAACTTGGACCATAAATCGGGGTGGCTCTACTGCTGGAGCAAACAGTCTCTTGCGTGTCTCAATCCTGAGCCAAATCTCTTGTTTTGTTCATCAGTCTCGTCTAGATGTTTTTCAGATACTTATCCTATCGTTAATGAGCTAGCAACTTATCTAGAAAATAGATCATTTAACTCCACATTTTCTATATTCGTTTTTTATTTGTTGACTAGTCCAGTGTTCTTGAGGAATGTTTAATCATTCTCCCCCTTAATGATGTGGGCATAATGAGATCATTTTAAGAACTAAACAATTTTAAGAAGAAAATTTATCTAGGCCGCCATATCTACTTTCTCGCAATACATAATGATCCCACACCGCCTCGCTCGCTAAACTTCATTTGTTAAGTTGTCGAACAGTTGGTTACATGCTTTGTGAAATGTGTCTGAATAATGACCAAAATATTTATACTTGAGAAAGATACCATCTACAGGTTTATATCTTCAACAAAAAGTTTCTTACTGGGGCACGTATACCTCAGTCTAACTTTTGGTGGAAGGAGTATTTGGAGCACGCATAAAATCAAGCAGGCAACATTTCACGAACTTGTACTTAGGCTGAAACCAACACATTCAACATATTGAAACTTTACTTTCTTGAACTCAAGTAATTATTACATTTTGAGCTACATTTCTCTGTTTTATTTTTTGTTACAGTTTCATTAAGAGGAGTTAATTTTTTTGTTGACAGTAAAAACTGAAACGAGTAGGTTAAAATTAGTTTTAATGTTCAAATCTGATTATTATTTCCTCTTTCCATTCCAAGTCATGTTATACTTTTAGTTTATTATGTTTTACTTTTTGCTTTTTGATAAGTCTCATATGCATATTTTTGGAACACATGGACCAAAGACCTATTCCTACTTTGTAAGTACTGTTTCAAGATCATCGTTTATACAGGAACATTCCAATCACCTGATTGGGCCGAGATCATGGTGACCTATAATTTTTATTCCTCAACAAATTACGTTTCCCACTTTATAGAGGTAGGGTGTACTCTAGGAAGGTCTCTTGATCCCAGAATCGATCCATGGCTGATGTAACAGAATAAATAATTATCAGCCACAACCGGCTTCGAACCCGGGATCTTCAATAGAGGAGAACAGCACATTATTCACCCCACTCCTCATACTGGGTCGTATCAGATAATAGTATAACTAAATGGATGGATGAAAACGAACGTTTGAGGCTCAATAAACATTATAAATATAAAAATAATAATCATTATATTCGTTCAGTAATATAATAATCTTAATTTTCTATGTTTTCCCCATTACCCAAACAAGTCAGCAAATTCCCCAATACCTGCCCTTATCCCGGTTTTCCAGTTCTAAGTGGCACTCCAAGCTAAACACACCAGTAAGTATCTATTTTTATTCTTCTAATTTTATTTACTTACTTATTTATTTTTTGGTTTTCTTTTTCCATTACTTTCTCCTCATTCCTTTATGTCTATTATTTCATATTATATCCTTTTTCCTTTTCTTTCAATCTCTTCTAAATCTGTAGAAGGATATTCACATTGGATATATTATGTATTACACTACACAATTGTTACCATCTATTTACTTCAGTTTAGGGCCTTGTTACTTAGCATACTCTGTTTATATTTTAATGTACTTACTGTTTTTAATTTTTATAAGCTTATTCACATTGTTTATAATTTTTTGTATAAATATTATAAACTTCCACAATTCTCTATCTTTTTGTATCTTGTCCGTCGAAACGTTGCCTTTTAATGAAATAGTTTTACCACTATTTAGCCTATTTATGACCGCCACCTCGGATCATCTCCTTCCTTTATAATAAACATTATTTTATATTTAAAAAAAAAAAAGACATATTTGTTCAATATATGATAAACTAACTTCATCTTATGAATCCTTTAAATTTACCAGGAAGCATAGGAAAAACTTATATACATTCTCACTTAATTATTATTAACGCCTTGATGATAATAAGCACATTTCGAATAAACAGCATTTGCCACTGTGTCAAACCCGGGGCTGAATATAATGAGACAGCTGTAGGTAAACTTGTTGAGCTCTTAGATAATTCACTGCTTGACGAATAATAGAGTGACGGCAGTGTAATCTCTCAGAACTGATGCCTTGATAAATTTATTTAGGATAACTTACTCAGCTCCACAGCGCTTCTCGTACGCTGTCGTCTTAGGATCTCTGGAAGTATTAGCATTAATCACAATCCTATTTTAGTTTCATTAAGAACGTAAATATATTCGATTGACAAATAAGTCCTTTCAGTTTATCTGTTTATTTTTATGTCACTACGATACACTTCTTATCTGATGAATTAATCCCTAAGGTGGATTGTTCATTCTGTTTGTAATATGCCAACAACTATGCTCATGTTTAAACAAGCTTAGTATTGTATTTGCTATAGCACTGCGAATATAGAAGAAGGTATTCATTATCGACATATTTTGTTATATTATTTTAAAAAAGGTAAGCGTGCTGCAGAGGATCTTAGAAAAATTTTCAGTGTTTATGGGGATGATGCCTTGACCGGTCTTACCTGTCAAAATTGGTTTGCCAAATTTCATTCGGGAAATTTTGACATCAACGCTCAAAGGTCTGGTCACCCACATGAAATCGAAACGAGCAATGTTAAGGCCATTGTTGATCACGATCCCACCCAATCAGTACGAGAGATTGCCCTAAACGTGCCGCACACAAGCGTAAAAAACCATTTGCACAAGCTCGGCTATGTTTCCAGGCTTAATGTTTGGGTCCCTCACATGGTTTTTTTTTTTTCGAAAATCACAAAAAATTTTATAACTTCAATATGACTTTAGCTGTCTGAAAGAAATTTAGTATTAAATCAAAACACTATTCATACGGCTTTGAAGAGCAAATATTCAGCTCTGTTATGGGAAAGTTGTCCCGAAACGTCAGATGTAATAGATGTGATTAAAAAAGACTAAAGAAAAATGGAAGTATATTTGCCTTAACTTTAGGAAAAAAAATAATTATAACTCCAAAAAAATATAATAAATAAAAGTCACCATAACCAGTTATTTCATCATCGTTTTAATTATAAAAATCGACTAATATTTTAAATATATTTTACTAATATATTATTTATATATATAAACAAAAAAATAAATGTTATTACGAAGTAGGCTACTTAGTAGCTGTAGGCGAAGGATTCACTTACTTTTTAAAGCTAGGAAGCCAATAACTAAAGCCCAAGTATGAAAAGCTCTTAGGAAAGGCGCAGTGTATTCATGCAAAGGTCAAAAGCATTCATTAAGTTTGAATAAACCCTAAAAGCTAAAGGGTGGAACTATAGAAAGACACGGGCGGGGTTTTCAAATATATTGAAACAACAAAGTGTATCTCTCGTGCAAGAGAATTCGGAAAGAATACGCAAATTCATCATGGAACTAAAAGTATTCCAATACCTTTGTTTTGTCGTTTTCAGGGAAAAAATAACTTTAGACTTTATAAGAATTTGAACTACATTGCGGTACATTCTACGATCTGTTATTTGCAAGTCGAAATCATAATTTAATATTAACTTTAAAATTCTAGTGATTAAAAATTTTTACCAATACAACTCGTGAAGGGACTTAGGCTCAGTACTTTGTAAGGAGGTACTGTTTCTTGGCCAATGTTTGTGCAGAGAGAGGATTTAACCGAGACCACACTCAACCGTAACCTCTTAATTAATTACCCTCTTTATTAAGACTGGGTGTGCCCCAGGAGGATCATCCGACACCAGGGTCGATTCAGCAGAATCTATAATCAGGCCGATGAAGCAGAATATATAATTGCGTAATATCAGCCGGACTCGAATCCGGGATCTATAATAACCGCATAAAATAAAAAGGAACTTTTCATTTAATTAATGATTTAAATATTATTTAATATTTTTTGTGACAGCGAAAAAAAAATAAAGAAAATGGGTACCTGTTTTTAAATAACTATATACATAATATGGCTCTTCCCTTCTTTCTGCAGACAATATTTCCTCGGATCTTTCCTATTCCAAACAATCAACACTAGACACCCTTTTTACATCTACAGTCTCCTACAGTTTAAACCCGTGGTCCACTCCCAGAAAACAAGATCCCGTGTTTCCGATCTTTATATCCCTTCCCATAGAACTAAGACGTTTGAATATTCCTTTATTTCCCGATCCACAGCCTTCTGGAATTCCTTGCCATCTGAAATCCGTCATGCCTCTTCCTTGTCCTCATTTAAATATCATCTTTACCAATTCCTTCTCACATCCCAAAATGACGTTATACAATAAAATAAATATTGTGAAACAGATTTTGACTGAGGTGAATGATTGATAAAATTTATTGTCTTAATTTTAAAAATCAACCCTTGCTTATTTTATTTTATTTTTATTTTCATTTAAATAATGTTGTTTTTTTTATTTCGTTTTTTCTCAAAATTTTATTTTATTTTTACTTGTTTTAATTTAATTTCACTGAAGATACTGTATATATTCTTTAATATTGATTAATGTAATTTTTGGCCAGATGTAGTTTTAATTTTTTTGTTCATATCTGTTATTCATAAGGGACCTTGTCCCAGAATAAAGTTTACTTTCTATCTATCTATCTATCTACATATACCTAAAATATATATTTAAACAAACATAGTTTTGTGCTTTAGATTAACAAAATTAAAATATACAAAAAGTTTTAAAAACCCTGTGAAAAAAAAAAGCAAATTCATCATGGAACTAAAAGTATTCCAATACCTTTTAGAAAAAAAAAATATAAAATAGGAAAATCCATTTGGAATTATGATGATTATGTAAAAAGTACTTTAATCGTGGAAAAAAACAATTAATTCTACTATTAAATATCTTGTTACTACTTCTTGTTATTGTAAATTTGAAATGTATTTTAAATTTTTTTTATTTAATTTATTCTGTGTTAGAAAAATATTTATACTAAACAAAGGAGCTTTAATATAATTTGAAACATTACTCAAAATGTAAAAAAATATATGATATATTTGAAAATGGTCATACGTTGGTCGAAAACCAAAAATGAAATCTATGATATACTGTTACTTTTTAAATTTAAAAATGTAGACCTTCTTTAAACCTTAGACCTTCAATTTTGTTTTCAACTATTTTTTTTTCTGATATTAAGTCGAAAGTAAAAAGTAAACTTAATTTCTGCATTGCAATACCGAAATTCGGAAGGTTTTGATTTGCTTAAGTAAGTCCTTTTAGATTGTATATTATGTCTAATACGAAGGATTTATTGGTATATCTAACAGATCTGTAAAGCGAACCAATTTCTTTTAGAAACATATCTCAAAACTGAAAGGAAGGAAGAGAAATAAAAGTTAATTTATTAGATACATACAATCTTATAATGTTTTTTTAATTAAAATTTTTTAAAGTAAAATTAGAAAAACAATACGCATTATAACATGCTCTTGCTTCATGTTTCCTTTTTCCTTTCAAAATTAAAACAGTAATTACTTTTGACTTTGGTTATATATATATATAAAAGAAGAATAAAAATTTTAATTATTAATTTGATAAAAACCATAAAAATGTTTTTGTGCGATCGATATGCAGAAATTCAATTTTTGAATAATAATTTAATTAAATCGCCTGAAAAAAGGAAATGAATAAAAATAATTACTTTAACAGTCCAAGTCCATTATCCATATATAATTAATTATCTGTAATGAAATTATAAAATAAAGATCACCATTTATGTCAAATTTAAATGTTACTGAAAAGTAGAAGCTGACTTTTTGTTGCCCAGGAATTGGATCCGATAATACTATAAATCTCAGAGGCACATTTTCAAGCCGGACCAAGGCAGAACAAACCAATATTTAACCCGAGGGGCTTAACACCGATTTATTTCGGGATTACTGCCCCACAAATCGGTTCTTTGTCCCCGTGCTGTATCGACACCGCTGCTTTTGAAACCAGCTAATAATTTCAATATGTACTATTTTTCTCATTCATTTTTTTTAAAATTATTTATTTTTTCTTAATTTGCAATTTTGGAATTATAAAACTTGAAAACAAAAATTCATATATACACAAGGTTTCCCATAAACAGTGGTCCGATTTTCTACAGAGTTTAAATTTAGTGTTTTAACAATTAGAAACAAAACCACGTCGGCTGTTTTGGGAAATGATGAAAAAATCTTGAGCGAGATCATGTGTTTTCTCTCTGAAGAAGGAATCTCAAAAAAATTCAGAACTCCCATCCCCGCCTCTTTTTTAAAAATTGTATTTATTACTTAACATGTTAACTTTAATAACTGTAAACAATTTTAACATTAACGTCTTTTTTTATTTAATATTATTCACAACCAAAAGATATAATATATATATATATTGAATACTTAATAGTCGACCGTCGCATTATTAAGGAAGGAGATGGTCCGGGGTGGCGGTCATAAATAGACTAAATTGTGGCTAAATTGTTTTATTAAAATCTAACGTTTTGACCCGACTTTGCAGGTCTTCTTCAGGGCTAAAACGGATGGGGGGCGGGGTAGCCGAATGGGCTAAAGCGTGTGCACTGCACCGCGAGTTGCCTGGCAACCGGATAAGAGATTTGAGGAGATCAAGAAGTATGAGTTCGCATCCCGGTGCCGGAGGGGAATTTAAATTCCCCGCCCTCACCCTCCGGCCCAGGAAAAATCCCGTATAGCCTAAAAGGCGAGGTAGGGAAGAAAAAAAACAAAAAAAAAAAAAAAAAAAAACAAGGGCTAAAACGGATGTGGGTAGGGCGGCCGAATGGGCTAAGGCGTGTGCACAGCACCGCCGTTGCCCGGCAACCTGATATATCAATCAAATGATAAAAAAATAGACACGAGTTTGCGTCCCGGGGCCGAGGGAGTCTTTTAAATCCCCGCCTACAATCCCTGGGGAGGACCGAAAACAAACAATAACGGGGCTAAAACGGACAAGATGCAAACAAATGAATTGTGGAAGTTATATCATAATTAGATAAAACTAATAACCAATGTGAATAAACTTATTAAAATTATAAACAGTAAGTTCATTAAAATATTAAGAACAATAAGTTGTATAAACGGAGCAAGATAAGTAACAAGATCCTAAACTGAACTAAATAGATTGTAAAAATTGGTGTACTATAATAAAATATAATATATTCAATTGTGAATATACTCCTACAGATCTACAGGAGAGATTGGAAGAAAAGGAAAAAGGATATAATATAAAATAATGGACATAAAGAGATGTGAAGAAAGAGAAGAAAAAAAAAGAAGGAAAACAAAAAATAAGGAAATAAAATTAATAGAATAAAATAGAGACTTACAGGTCAACAATGAGTTTCACTTTGAACTGGAAAACCAAAGGGTAAGTATTGGGGGAATTTGTTGACCTGGTTGGCTAATGGTAAGGGGGTAAGTAGTAAAAGTAAAAAACCCTGGAAAATTACAGTATCTTAAATTTGAAGATATGGATGGATACAAGGGAATATAATAATATATAATTTTGATTAACGGCGTTGATGACCAACAGGTTTTACGCCTTTAATATACAACAAGCAAGCAAGCAATAACACCCTTTTTATACGGTCTCATTTATTTCCATACGATCTAAAAATTCATTGCATACATATATATTGGAAAAATACCTTATGATTTTAAATTGTCACATAGGATTCTGCATACTTTTTTAAGATAATTACATCCACGTTGGCTTTTTTTTTTATTTTTATAGTTTGTATATTTCCAATCATTGCAGGTTGCTGTCAATTATATGCTAAAAAAAATTATTTATGGGTTAAAAAATCAAAACAACAATATAATAATGACGTAGTAGAACATTTTTTTTTTATAATCTGTTTTATTTTTATAATCTGTGAGAAGAATTTATTTGCAGTATCACTTACAGTGCAAGCTTCGAGAAATTAAAAATAAATGTGACTGTATACAAACGATTTTGTATCCAAGTTTCACAATAAATTACGCAGTCTACGTATTATACGTAATTAAGTGTTTTTTTAATTAATTCAAGTTTTTGTTTAATTGGAAGAAATATTTATGGAAAAATATTTATTTAAGACAATAACAAATTGCTTCGCAGTAAATTAGACAAAATGTGCTTCAAACAGAAGTAAAGCTTGATTTTTAAAATATATTTAAAGGGGACTTTAAGTTCTGTTTTTTTCAAAACATAATTAGTTATTCGTGTTTTTTTTTATTACTTTTCAACTTGGCTATAGTTACCTCTCTTTTAGAACATCTTTTTTGTTTAATTAGGTCGACCTTTTTTCATGCTTTAAGTTGAAATGTATAACAATTATCTAATTTGATTAAGGTAGATAGTCATTGACGGTCAGAAGATATTGTTAAAGAGAAGGCTGTATGGGGGTCACAGGGGGTCATTATAAATGAATATAATTTATTTTTACTTTGACAGCAATCCCCAACCATTTCCTCTTCAACAATATTTATTCTGTCGCCCTAAAGTGCCTGTTTTTTAGCAAAAATAACCAGAGGAATAAAATTGAGTATAAAGTGGGGTAACTGTAGGTACATTAGAGGGGATTAACCAAAAATCGCGAATAATTAATGATTTAAAAAAAAGTTTAAAAAATCCCTTAAAATAAATTTAACAAAGATAGACTATACTTTCATTGAAGATAGATTTTGTCTAGTTTTTTTCTTTCTTCAGCCCAAGACTCCCAGAGAAGTCCTATACTGCCCCTATTGTTATATTAAAATATAATGGAGATATAGACGTTCATTATTATTATTTATTTTAAAAAATCTGTTTTGGATTCTTCATAATGTCCACAATGCCTTAATGGTATCGCTGCCTAGATCAGCCAGCCCTTGGAGGAAAGTCCTATTGTTCCGGATGAGAGGGTACTTCTTCCGGTATTTATCATATCTGGTGTATTTTAAAATAATGTTGTTACATGTCATTACATGCCAAGCCACGATTTGTTCGACCATGGTTAATTCTTAATCATGTAAGACTATTTCTTTTCTGCTTAACTTAACACAAGTGCTAAAGAACCATAGAGGTCGTAGAGAGACGTTAGGTTGGATAGTGAAATGATCTTTACCTTTCGAACTTCTAGGCATACTTATCCTGCTATTTACTAATAAAGTGTTTTTCGCTCATCTAAAAATTTCCTATAAAGGCAGTTTCGCATTTTCCGACCTTCCAGAACCCTGTTTTGCTATCATAGCAGCTCGTTCATTCATACAAACCCAGATGACTTGAAACCCATTGACCCTTAAATTTGTTATTTGTTGAAAGGTAAACTTCTTCTATCATATTATTTATTAGTCATGATGAAATATGTTGTCGATATATGTTTTTGAATGAATTGCATACGGAAGCGGAATGAGTAAGAATTACGGCTTTCGTATTCATATATTTTGTGTTGGGTATTTTAAAAGCTTCAACCATATAATTCAGCACTGTATATGCTAACCTTTGTAGGGTGGTTTATGGATGTATCCTGGTTATATTTCGAATTAATTGTTTTTTGCGATAATTAAATATTTGTTTAGTCATCGCTTCCAATTAAAGAAACAAATGTGAACTAGTTTAAAAAAAAACATTAAATTTAAATTTCCTGCTTCTCTGCGGAAAATGGTACCGTTGTTTACATACTTTTTTGTAGCTCTTATAGTCTACGATCACTATTATAAATATTTCCTTTTACTTACTGGACACCCTGAATAATCTATTTATCAATTTTTTTTCGCTTAAATCGAATCTAGTTTCTGCGTCATCTGTTCAATACTCGAGGCGAAATCTTCCCAAAAAATGTTTATACATTTATTTCTCTTTTTATAAATTAAATTGTTGTAAAGATTTTTAAAGGGAAAACAAGGCATCTGGTTTCTGTAGTGAAGTATTATGGGATGTGCTGCTGCTAAAGTTGATCATGCTATCCAATGGCTTACCCGATAGGGAGTTGCTAAAGTTGGAAGCGGAGGCCACTTTTAGCCCTAATCAAGGCAATTACCAAGGCAGCTGGGTAGCTGGTCCAAGGGTACACGGCCAACTTAACCGATAACATGATAATCAATCAGTACTTCTTATTAAGGCTTCTCGTTTATATCAACTGCCACTCAATATTTTCCGTTTATTAACGATGAACTGACTTAGTTTGATATAAATAAAGAATAAGTTTATTTTTATTATAATCCGTATATGAATGATACGAGATCAAACTGCTAGACGTCTCCGGCTGATACGACACATACAAGATAAACGCTATAAGCATTCAATTAATTACTAAATGATCATTTACATAGCCATAATTTGACCTGTTTCGACATACGGAGTTGGACTTTGGCACTCCACCAAACCGCTGAATTCCACTCGTATCTGATTCTTACAATCCAAACTCTTTCGTAAAATGCTTAATACTCCATATTTTGTCACAAATAAAATCATTCATACAGGCCTTAATCTTTCATATGTTCCTGATTTACGTATCCTTACAAGATACCTAGGGGAGTGGGGTAGCTCAGTGGTCTTCCAACGCTGAATGTCCTATGTTCGAATCCCGGCTCATGGCAGAAAAATTATTTATTCTGTTTCATCTGCGGGGAGAGGGAAAAGGGGTTATAATAGGATCAGGAGATCCTCCAAGCATACCCATTTTCTATAAAGTGGGTGCCCTTAATTAAATAATTAATTAAGGAAGAAAACCTTGCGGTTGAGCGTGATCTCAGTCACATCAGCGCCTTGTAAAACTGTTGACTCAAAAACAGTACTTTATCTAAATAATACTGAACCCAAGACGCTTCATGGATTGTAGTGGTATAGGTTTTTTTTTCACCAGATACCTATCTTTTCATGATATACTTCAGACCCATCAAAACCCATTTGTTTCCAGCCTCGTTTTTTTCTCGATTCCTGATAATTCTCCGAGGTATCTGAAAAGAAGATAGATAATATATCTATCTGAAAAAAAACATTCTTACTTAGAACTTGGAGTGCTACCATTGAGTAGTTTATTGACAAGTCACTCCATATCATTATTCTTATTACGTTTACATTCATAATTTGTATTTTATTGAATGCAATTATAAATTTTGATAAATAAAAAATATATAAGTTATTACAATGCGTTTATTTTTTATTATGTCATCATTTAAGCGATTAATATTCACTCACTTATTTATTTATTAGCAATTATCCATAAGGGTTATTGGCGTGTTAAATATCAATTTATACACTGTAATAGAATTTAACTGTTTAAATATTTTTCTATTTATTTTTCACCATCATTGAGGATTTTTTCCATTGTCGTTCCTATTATCAGGTTTTCGCGGAGAGCAGTGTAGCTACTACATTCTAATAGTGCTCCACAGTTCTATTTACTCGCCAATGGAGGCAATTTGGAACTTCTAATCCTCGCAAGAGATACCGATGAGAAAACTCACAATGTCCGATTCGTAGGCGACATAGTATCACGTCTTATCGTCTTGATTTTCAGTATAGAATTTTCCATCTGATACACTTTCTCTTAATTTATTTGAGTTTTGCCGCATTTAAATATCATTTATCTTTATGTGTAACGGCAAGTTGGTGTGTTCCTTCTTCTCTGGGAATAATCTGAACTATCGTGGTTTGTGGAGCATCTTGATGTAAAGGTACCAAGTGTCGGCCTTAGACATTTAAAAACATTTTGGTAAAAACAAAAACATACCTCTGAATGCACATGCAATAATATAGAAACAAATAAGAAAGCAAGAAATCAACTAAAGCTAAACTAAAATTTGTACACTACTGAAAAAAAAAATGCTTTACAATTACTAAAAACTGAATATAAATTACTAAATTACAACTAATGTAATTTATGAGCGCTCACTACACCGTGTAAATAACTAATGCTCATTAACTGGGGGACCAAGAAAAACTATGTAGCTTGTTAAACAATTGTGCTATCACTCAAAAACAACAGGCGGCTAGAATCGATCTCTCGATCCAAAGAGGTGTCACCAGCTTGCGCATGGTATGGACTTAGTTGTTTTGGACGTTTGTCATTAGACAGAACCATAACAATACCTTATGTTGTTGGCGGAGTTTCCGAGAATAGTTTCAGTTAGCACAATATATATATTTTTCACAGTTTTTATTCAATAGTTCAATTTAAAAAAAATTGATGTCGCGACTTTTCGATTACTCGCCCCACTATGCATCGGGCGCTCATGTATGTCGGCAACCCTCGGCAATTGTCCCGATTGCCCCACCCATCTGAAGGTACCCATACAGCAACTATATTTTTATCTTCTTCCCATATCTCCCATATCTATGTTAGATATTTCTTTTATCACTGGATGCTGGAACCTTTATTTTCCTATTGCTTTTAGAGCACATATCGTAAGTTTCAATAGCATTATGGCATTGAGTTCTCCCGTGAAGATGGAACATTGTTCTGAAAGTTTGTACAGGAGTTTCTCTCTTTCAGTAACGACTGAAATCTCACTTGATTGGCCTTTGATGTACTGAATTCTGAATTTATTGTTCAGTAATTCTAAAAAAATTATATTGTTTTAAATTCGAAACTAGAGTTTGATGGGAGATCAGGTACATTTATCTGTGAGGAAATTCGGGAGACTCTTGGAAAGTCGTTATCTTGTAGCTTTTGTATCGAATTTAGGTTGATACTTAAGGCTAAAACTATTTGAAACATTTTTTTTTACTGTTATTTACTAAGATTTTTTTTTTGTCTTCATATTTCCATCCACACCTGTCATGAGCTTGACAATAAGCAGATGTGCTGTAACTAATACGAAAAATTGACATTTTAGGTATGAGGAAAAAATAGTACCCAGCAGCACTTCTTACTGGTCTGGATTTATTTCTTTAATTCAAGAAAGGAGATCTCTCATACAGCTCCTCTTTAGTCATCTTCTGATAGGCATGTCAGCTGTGGCCATGTCGTTAATAAGTCCGTGTAGTTTAAGATGGAATCTGGAGTAGAGTTCGCGTATGTGTTGGTCGATGGCTGGTTGTCGTAAGTTGTAATGTAAGGTTTACGTACCAAGGAGCTCCTGTTATAAGTCGTAAAATTTTAGATTGAAATGTCTGTAGTTTTTGTAAGTGTTTCTTTTTTGCAGAACCGTAAATTTTTGTGAGGCGTAAATTTTAATATGGATTTGAGTAGGTAAGTGTGCGTATTGAGTTTTTGTCTGATTTTCAATTTTGATTTAGAAAAAAGTGAGTACAGTATTTTCAGTCGCTTGTTTAAGGTCTGTCGTTTCATTTTGAGGTGTTGGCCTCAGGTCATCCTTCTGTCGAATATTAATCCCTATTATATAAACTGGTGGGCACGTTGATACCTCAGGAATCAATATTGGCTCCTTTAAGATTTAAAATTAATATATGGTCTTGAAACCTAATATTAAAAAATTTATGAAATCCACTGTTTATTTTTGTGTACTTTGGTATTTATAGGCAAATTAATGGAGTTTAAAAAAGTAACTCTCATTCGACCAGGAGTTGTAACTTATATTCTCTTCTTCTTTCTCTGGGCATTGAACGGAAACCGATCGGTAAAGAATACCCATGTCTGAGGTTAAGAAACACTCCTAGTCTCATGGGAGGAAGACCCAGCAGCTTGGTACCACAAGCACATCCTCAACAAAATATATGGCGCCTGAACCTGGACCGTCTTCTCGGGTAAAATATTGTAGATTGAAAGAATTTTTTCCTGATGTAATCACATATTTTGCTTCTTTTTTTTTTGATCTGTTAATATAATATGTTTGCCTCTAATCGGCGTTGGGGTATGAAAACATTAAAAAAAAAAAAACATATACCTCATTAACATTGTGACCAACATTTATCATTAATAACATTTTGATAACTAAGGTGTTTTTTTTCTGTTGGAATCGGACAGAATTCCCCGTGATGCAATAACAGAAAAGGCTTTTTTTTATAAGGGGAAATATTCCACTAGTTCTTTACTCTTGCCTTATTTCTGACGCTTCGTAAAACAAAATAATACTATGTTGCTTCCCAACTAAGATAATTGAACAAAAAATAGTCAACGAAATCACAACTTAAGCCTTCCTGTTATTAACAAGAATAAAATTTTGATTTATAATATTATCATTATAAATATACCAAAAATGTGACCCGATTACTTGATGACAATCGTAATCAGAAACCTGATCACGATTTTAATTATGTAATTAGTGTAACCTAATCAAACCCTAGGGGACAGATATAATAGCTATGATTATTATAATGAACAATTATAAATTCGGAGAGCTATACTGATAATTAATAAAGGGATGAATTCAGGTGTATAGTGAATTCAAAGTGCCTTCATGTGAAAATTAGTAAAAAAAAATACTGTTTCATAAAATATTATCCCTTTATATTTTTGATATGTAATTTTTTTTCTTTATCACCAACCTACGATTATATTATTGCATTATAGACTATAAAAATAATTGAAAGAAATGTATTTAAAATGTTTCTTCTATATTTTCGGCAATGAAAACCTAGGAATGTTGATCCTCTAGATAGTATAATTTTATTCTATTTATAATATAAATTTCAAATCATGACAAAGGAGCACATCAGACTTTAGCCTTAAATCGCTATGAAAGTATGAGGTTTTAAGTTTTGAAGATGAGAATAATTTTACCAAAACGTCAACTTAACATGTAAATCAACAAATAAGCCATTTTTCATTGCCGAAAATAGAGAATATTATACAGTTTCCCAGCAAGAAGCAAAAAAGAAGAAAAGAAAAATGCTTCTTCTTTGTACCCACTGCTTTACAACTTAGCCATGTTAAATTAATAGTTATAAAAACATTTTTTTTTCCCAGGATAGACTCTGAATGAAAATCACGAAATGTTCTAGTATTTAAATAATGATAAAATGTGCAAAGACGGTTTTTCCGGATTTCGCAAATAAAATGAAAAGTGTAGGTTTTACTTAATTTATATGGCAAGGGTTTGATTTATTAAATGTTTTGTTCCTTTGTTTAAGTGTTAAAATGTTCGATTTAATTATGAAATACTAAGCATATTTTTAATAATCAATCCATATAATCTCTGAGTTAAACCATAAATTGTACGCTTACCGTTTAATTTTTTTTTTTCAAATCTTCATTCTTCGAGAACTTCAGTTAAATATAACATAATAAAGACATTATTTTATTAAAGCTCCTTTTATGAATCTAAATAATACCTAATAAGAAAAACTTTATTGTACTAATTTGTTTATAGGAGTTTTGATTATTTATTTTTTGCGCATTAGTGAGGATTTTTAATCATGAGGATGATATGTAATTTATCTCTATACATGAGATAGTACTCACAGGTAATTCTACCTGGCTGACAAACTACCTGAGTCCTTCTTCTAAATTTTCTAGAAGTTGGAAAATTAGTTTTGTCTTTGAGTTTCGAATTCCTTGGTGCTCGAAAGTTTTTGTGTTGCATTAAAGTTTTTTGTTTTAAAGATGCGTCTATAAACAGATGTTTCTTTTACGAGTTTCTCTAATATTTTATTTAAATGCACTAGCCATGAACAGTAGTAGTAATAATATAATAATTATATATCTTTTTTTAAAGAAATTCTACAGAATGTTTCAAATGGAAAAATATAGAGAAATGAGGAAGAAAAGAATTTTATAGATTTATTTGGTGGAGTAAGACCTCTTTGTAAAATTAATTTTTTTCTGTTTGGATCGTAGTAGAATGATCTTATTAAAACTCTGAAATATACATTACGAATAATTTGCTCACAGCTAATCTAAAAAAAAAAATCTTAAATATAATAAATTGTAAACATCCTCTTTTTTGTTCCATCATTCCTAATTTGATTTATTTTTATTAGTTTTTACCAAGCTCTCAAGTGTGATTGAGATGAGGGAATGAAAAAACAAAGTTTTTAATAATAAATTTATAAATTTAAAAGCTATAAGGTACAGATCTAAAACTTTGAAATAAATATTTAACACAGCGAAAGAAAAACAAAAACTAATTCACTTACCTAGTTTAAGTAGTGCAAGGTAATGAACAAGTGATGCATTAAGACTCTTTTAAGTAACTTAAACGTGCATCCCCTCTTTAATTTTGATGCAACGACACCAAAGTTCTTCTTTTAAGAATTTATTTCTATAAGTCTCCTAAGAAACTCAAATTACAACCTGGTGGAGTGATGAAATAAACGGCTGGAATAACACTTAATACGTTCCTAACTCTTTTACGATTTTCTTAAAAGTCATGATGGAATAATTTAGAATCTTCTAAGCATTTGGACGGAATATGACACAATATTTAATTTGAAGTTTAATATATTTTTCTAAATATCTAATTTCTAAATATTTAGAAGTTCTGTAAAACTTGGTTATTTTGTAGAAAAGGTGAAATGGCAACGTATAATTATGTTGAAAACTTGGATTGGAAAGTTATCAAAATCGCTATAATTGCTTCATTTATAGTTAAGCGAACGTAAAAGTTACCAATTCCCTACATAGATTAATTGTATACTAAAAAAATGTACATGAATTAATGAGAAAGCATTGATCAAGAAAATTTTGTATTGAAGTGAAAACTTCTCACTTTTTTTGTGGAGAGTGAATTAGATTGAGCCGTCTGATCGCTAATCAACGTTCGGGTAAAGTCGACTGTTTTCGCATATAGATTAAAATATCTCAAAAACTAAAAATCGGAACTGCATATTTTTGGCAAAGTAATTGATCAGCATTTCAACCTCTTTATAATGAGCTACAATTCAACATAGTATCTTAACGCGACATCCTGTTTGTGAGGTAAAAAGGAAAATAATATTGTCGAAAACCTTATGATAACGAGTTTTATTGAAGATATGAATTAAAATATCTCAGAAACTAAAAATCGGAACTTCATACTATAAACGAGGGAATTGTTTAGCATTTCATCGCTACTGCAGTGGACAGTTATTCAAATCTTATCCTAATGCTACACCGTGTTAGGGAGGCGAAAAGGGAACAAATAGTGTCGAAAACCAAATGATATTCGATCTCATTTTTGAAGCGAGCGGCAATCGAATTTTTCCTCAAAACCTCATCAGCACCTCAAAAAACATAAATGAGCATATTATGAAAACTTTTTAATAATATTACTAAAATAACCCTTCCTTATTACCATTAGAGATAAATACATAGGTTACCAATGGCAGATACAACTTGTAAAACCAAACGAAAAAACACCATGCCGTTTCTACTTTCTTAACCGATCATCGATATAGTTACTCATGAACAGTAGACAAAAGTGAGACATCAGAATTTCATATTTACTCAAGCCATCGTTACCTACTTGCAAACGGTTAATCTAAATAAATTTTCTAGTTTTCTCCTATGTTTTAAGTTTTAATAAATAATATTCTACTTTAATAATATTTACGATTTTGTCCATAACTTCGAATGTTCCGATTCTATTAATTAACATCCATATTAAATATTTTCAACAATTAAAATGAAATGACTTTCGTGGTTTTAAAGGAAAAATCTTATTTTGGTAATAATGCATTTTTTGTAAATCTTATTCTAGATAGAACACGGGACTAAATTTAGGAGAGCCCCTATCCTCCAGAGTGTCTGATAAAGGCTCAGACATATTTACAAGTAAAGTATGTATAATATCAGACCTTCCTAAATACAAGAGAACTTGTGAATTGTAGTGTTTAAAACAGTTGAACAGTTTTCTTTGCTTTAGGTAAATAATTTTCAATGGAACAAGTTACCCATTTAGCCATTTTCTGTCTGCAGTAGTGTTTATATTAATAATAGGTAATTAAATAGGTTTGCTTTATGTCTATAATTACAAGATTATTGTGATACATGGAATTAAAAACGTATTTTTATTAAATACAATCAGCAATGTTTCGTAAACACACATTTATGTATGTATACAGATATAGGTTGTGATTTAGATGGTGATGTTGTGATATGGGAAAGAAGAGTACTTCTGTCAGTAATGAAACAATTTTATTTGATTACAGAATGAGGTATCAGTGATTTAACTTAAATAGTGCTATACTATTTGTGCCATCTGAATGTAATCGTGATTGATTGTGGCAGTTGTATCGCCGTTGTATATATCCATCAATGTTCCGATGTTATGGATGTGGAATTACTAGATATGATGTATGGTACGGGAAGCAGCATTGGTCCATATAGTACCTTCTCTTCTATTTCTGATCCAGCTATGTTTCAGTGACTTAGCAAGTTAGATTTAAGAACATATCGCACAGAGGTTTTTTGGTTTTTGTGATGAAGGACTATAAAGGATCATTTTAAATTTACTTTCAAACTTTAATCCAGTTAAATCCTTCTAAACCGTTTTAATAGTGAATATTCTATATATATACTTTGCTGCGTTCTTTATTTTTCTCATTACTTTTCTTTACCTTTTACTTCATTATTAATAAGTACAGATTTGTTCTCTGCTCGATTCTTCCTCTCCTAAACATCAACTTCCTTTATTTAACGAAGATTGATTATTACTGAGGTTTCATTGATCAGTATTAGTTTGATGCTATACATCTATTCATGAGTGTGATTTTATTATTTAATTACTTTGCAAATAATACAGCGTAGGTTGATTTCCTGAAAACCAGTAATTGTACAGAAAAATTGTTTTATACTACCTTTTCAATATATTTTTTTTTGTGCTTCTCTCTTATTTTTTTTTTCAAACCATAATGAATAGAAATTTGGTAAATCCTGTCTTGATTGCAGGATTCTGTCAGTATTTTTTTTCTAATAGGAATTTGATAATATTCTAGGAAATGCTATATGAACATACCGGGAATTTTGTTGAAGAAAAACACTAAACCTATTGGAAAATGGAGGAAAAATTAGAAAAACCGAGAAACAAACGGAAATTTTTTTTTACGAGAAACCCTAGACAGTTACGAATAACTTTTATTAAATAACCATTAAAAATATTGTTAGGCTCTCTCGCGGTTTTAGGTGAAACTTTAGAACGAGACTTTAATTAACAAATGTAAAAAAAAAAGAGAAACATGTAATAAAAATAATGAACTGTATAAAATTGGAGCAAACTGAAACCTGGACTAATTGTAAGTATTTATTTTTTCTATAATCAAATATAATATTAAAGAAAAAATAAATTTTACATTAGCACGAAAATAAAATAAAATAATAACTTTTAATAAATGAAATTAAAGATAACGATTAATAAAAACAATGTTGAAATATTGAATAAAAGAAAAAATCTGATATAAGATAAAATCTGTATGTAACAGTCCTGAAATTAATTAATCTAATTATTTAACTAATTATTAAAAAATGAAATAAACAAATATATTACTAATATTATTGTAGATGTTACATAAAACAAAGAAAATAAAAGTTGAATAATGTTAGGCAACCGCAAGCTGATCAGGATCGTTGAAATAGACGAACTGCTGGAACTCCGGTCTTCTAATAGTGACTTGATCTTGGTAGTTTATGAACAGTCATACAGTAGATAAAACTGCGAATAGGTAGAACAGTCAAGATTGAAATACATAGAAGAATTCGAGCAAGGAGTACTGCTATGGGTAGTGTAGCATTTGGCAACACTTGGCTTGTTTTCTTTTTTTTTTTCTTGAGCCCATAGTACGTGGTGTTGAGGACAGAGTGGCAGGACGACGCTTGAACATGACCTCTTGTATTGCACAGGGTACATTTTAAAAGAGGGATGGGAAATTGGGAATACTGTGGCTAATCGTAGTTATGGTATGTCTTAGTCTCTTGACGGAGGTCACTAGTGTCCTATACATTAGTGTCCTGTAAATGTCAATTAGGTTTGTCGAATATTTAAGACCATTAAAGAATTTGATATACCTGCGTGTAATGAAGTCGCCCATTCGGTAACTTGAGGGTGGTATGTAGTAGAATCGTAGGTGTTTTTCGTAAAGACGTGTGTCTCACTATTTTTTTAAGTACACCATTTTGAAACTGTTGGAGCTTCTTCGCTGTTGCCGGTGATATGTTAGAAGTAGTGCTCCATAAAGGAGGGCCGTTCCTTGAATGCTCTTGTAAATTGTTAATTTGAGGTAGAGGGATAAGTTAGGAGAGATAAATAGGTGGTTGAGCTTACATGCCTTGGTCCTAACCGATTTTAATTTCTTGTTACAATGGCGATCGGGTGTTAGGTGCTTATCGAAGGTAACACCTAGATATACTATACTGCTCGCCGATCTGTTCTCGCTACCCGCTACCTTATAGACCTTAGGGAGATGCCTCTTATTCTTTAGCAGAAAACAATGCAGTCTGTCTTCTTTTGATTGACTAAGCCCTATGTTAACAAAGTCCACGGGATGTCATAACATTGCACTTGTTTATACGTAAAGCTGTAAGCTAGAATGTATTATTTCTAAAAGGTTTTTTTTTTTTGTCGTAACGCCATAACTTCGTCAATTTTTCATAAAATACAATGATTGGCCACTCATTTTGAAGATATTCTTTTCCTTCACATGCGATAAATAGCACCTCTCCCCCGAAATCTTAGGAAAAAAAGTTATGGAGGAAAAGAAACTTTATTTGCGAATAACTCAAAAAGAATGCATTTTTTTCTTGATTGTACCAATGGTAATTAGAAAGATTACTCTAAATTACCTGCAAAAAGAAAAAAAAATCGGACAATTATTAACAAAGATACAGTCCATTAAGTTTCGGTACTTAATAATGTCTTCCTGTTTAAAAATATTGCATTTAGGAGTAGAATAGTCAACTACATTTTTTTTCTTGGCTTTTATTAAATTTTATTATTTCTTAAAGACACTTGGTTATTCTTACATTTTATTTTTTAAAAAATAATTTGGAAGATTCTATGATCGGGGCATTATTTTGTCTTACTTTTACAGGGGTATTACTTTTATTATCTTTCCAGTCAGCGTTTAAAAATAGCTCCTAGCAAAGCAATTTGTATAAATATTTTGGTCTAATATGTTTAATGGAATATTGTAATCGGCCACGGAAAAAATATTAATTCCTTCCTTACATAATACATAGGAACTACTTATTTCCATATTGTTTTGCTATTTCATCACAAAATTAAATTTTTAATGATGTAGAGATGGTTGACCGTTGATATAATATGAGAAGGAGATAATTGGGGGGTGCGGTCAAATAAATACTAAATTAAAATATAGTAATTATTTTATTTAATTAACCGACTTTGCAGGTCGTCTTCAGGGCGTAGGATGTAGCACTGCGGGAGGCAGTTGAAACACTGGCAGTGGCTGCTACATCCTACGCCCTAAAGACGACCTGCAAAGTGGGTCGAAACGTCGGCAAAAATTAAATAATTACTATATTTTAATTTAGTATTTATTTGACCGCACTCCCCAATTAACTCCTTCTTATCTTAAAATTAAATTTTCTGCGAATTTTTCGCATGGGCCAACTAGTACACTCATAATGATCATTATAATGCACACCACAACAATCGAGTTTATAAACTATGACTAACAGTAAATTACCAATTAATTTTTCTTTTGTTTTTCCCATGGTTTTATTTTTAAATTAAAACATTATATTCAAAATTAAATATTTAAATATTATTAAAAACTAAATGAAAATAAAACAAAACGAATTTATTAAATAAATTAGATTAAAATAATAAAAAAATAAGTTAACGCTGTGGGTGTTAAAACTATTTTTTTCTCTTCTTTTTTATGATAGCATCAATTAATTTTCATTGTACATTACAATGGATATCAACGACATAATTAAAACGTTACTTACTCTGGCACCTGAAAAGACTGCTAGGCCCTGAAAGCTGAACTGTCTAAGGGGATGGGGGAGTAGGAAGGGTCAGATTACCCCAATTTTACCCTCCTTACTGTCCTTTACAGGACTTAATTAAACTCAGGCAATGTTCTCAGCCTTTGTCCTGATAAGGTGATGTCCTGCAAGACGACTCCGTTGGCTTATCTACAAGTTCTCACTTGCTCCACCTGGAACGAGATGGCTTGTCAATGTAATTTTCTTATTGCATTGGGTTCTTGCATTACTTTGTCAAATAAATTTAGAAAAAAACTTAAATGGTTGGAATGCCGAAAATCGATAATTTTTTCTATACACTTATAAAAGAATTTGTATAAAAATATAATTAAAAATTGAACCATCGGATTCGAATTACTTTCTATTTATCCCAAAAGTTACTCGTTTGACGGACATTTTTTACCAAGGTCTGAAAAATTTGAATGAGCTAGAAATATTTGAACCAATAACAAAAGATGATATGAAATTGTAGGAAAATGGTGCTGTAAATCTATATAAGGTTCAATAGATATTGTAGCAAGTATCTATAATGGACGGCAGTATGAAATTTGTTCCAGTATTTAGTTTATTTGATTAATCTTTTAATTTAGATTTTAAACATAATTTATTTATTTATTTGTTTGCTTGAGCGTTTCGACCACTGGGGTCATTTAAACTGAAGTTTCTTTAGTCACTTGAATATTTTTTTTTTAATTTTATTATAATGTCGATAGTTTTTAAGAGTTTAATAAATCGTGAAGTCGTGTCTGGGCCCTGTCTCAATATTTTGTCTGGTTCTTAGGAAAATCTGTAGGAGTCGTGAGCCGTACACTCAGTATGTTAGGATACACCCACAATAGAAACATGTTGGCGGTTCTTCCTTCTTCATCAGATATCCTTGGCTAAGTCGACAATGGACAATTCTGAGGGGGATAAGAACTACCTCTTCTCTCCGTGATAGCTGAAGACTTTTTCTTGGATGTTTAACATACTGTTCGATTTTTATTAATTTATTTTCTCTCCTGCCAAACCATTGATTTTGCCACTCCTTTAAAAATAATTTAATATCACAAGTATGTTAAAGTTTTAGATTTTCAGTTGACAATTTTAGATTTTGAATTAATATTAACAGGGTAAAGGCAGTTATTGACACCTGTAACTTCAATTTGGGAAAATTTCAAAGGGTTTGAACGGGAACCAATTTTGAAATTCTAGATGATTCAAAACGCTTATTTGATCAAATTTAAGTTACAAGTGCCAATTATTGGTACCTTTACCCTAAGTGGTATTATTTTAATTGCCCAACATACATTTTTGGACAAACAATGTATTTGTAAGGTAGTCATAAAATTAAAAAATTGAAATTTAATTTAAAAATTAGTAAACAAATATACTTACTTACTTAAACCCATTTGGACCTATGCTTCAGAGAGATATGGGACTGCCAAAAAGACTCACATACGTAAACTACAAACTTTTCAATCTAAAACTTTCAGGATTATCACTAAGGATCCCTGGTACGTCAGTAACAGTATTTTACATAAAGACCTACAGATGCTAACAATTAACGACCACATGCGAATATACTACATAAGATTTCACAATAACTTACGAGGACATACCAACTCACTGATTCAAGGCATGACCACAACTAACATGTCTGATGACACCCGTAGGAGGCTTAAAAGAAGCTGGATGAGGGATCTCCTCCACTAAATATAAACATAAAATCAAGTGAGGAAGGGACACCGCGGAGCACTCCTTTCTCTCACTCCTCCTGACATCTTAATTTACACTCTTCTTCCTGCCAGCACAATCGCTGCTTGTTGGTATTTTTTTTTTTTTTGGTGTGTTTAAAAAAAGTCATAAAATTGTTGTAATAGTTATAATGTAGTATAAAAAGAAAAAAAATAATGTAATACATGATCATTGTTATATATAAGTAGAATCTTTTTGTGGGATTCCTACCCCAAGAAAAAAAAAATAGAGTTTAACGGAGAAAAAAAATTACTAATTTTAGTTAAAGACACGTCTTTTTTATTTTTATTCATTTATTGAATAATATAACATATTTTATTATATAATAATGTAATATATCATTATAATATAACACTCTGTTACTTAGACAATGGTTTGGGGCGGTAAAATCACATTTACAGTATTAAAAAAAAGCAGGTGTGAGTTAAAAAAAAGTCATAAAATTGTTGTTTATTTATAATATAGTATAAAAAGAAAAAAAATGTAATAAATGATCATTGTTATACAAAAGTAAAATCTTTTTATGGGATTCCTACCCCAAGACAAATAAAAATATTTATCCCAAATAATAGATTTTTTTTTTTTATCTGTAGCACGAAACTGTGACAGTTTAATCAAATAAAGAACCCTGCTACTATCACTAAAAAAATCCTCGATCTATGTATTAACATATGCTAGAATCACGTAAACAGATGTTTTATTATTATTATTTATCCGTGTTTATGAAATGACTACTTAATTATTTAAGGAAGTGTGAGTTAAAATGATAAAAAGATAAAAAAAAAATAATTGTAGTTGTAGACTTCCTAGATAACAAAAATGGGATCGGAGAGACCTCCATCCTCTGTAATTTATTGGCCATTAATTACATTAACTTGAAAGTACTATTTTATCTCGACAAAGATCGATTGGGCTTTTAATTTTATTTGGGAGAAAGGCGCCCATAGTCATTACAAACAACAACAGCACAAAGAGACCGCGACAAAAGAAGTCCTGGAGTGCTGTTGAATAAAATTTATAGAAACCTTTTAAGACCTTCACTTATTAAGTTTTTTTTTCATTTATGGAAGTCATAAATACAGATGAGATTTTTATTTGTTTGCATATTTTTTTAAAAATCTTGTGAACACTTCTTTGACACTTTAATTTGCTTCTCATATCATTTAAACGAAAATAAAGAATCTTGTATTTTCCGACTAAAGTATATTCTAATTTGAAATAAAATGAGATGGATGATAGAAAATTGAGGACTTGAAATCAGAAATTTTATATTAAAATAATTTTTAGCACATAACAAAGAAATTTATTGAATTTGGGGTAGGAAATTTTTCCTAAATATATTTATTAAGAAATTTTAAAATACCGTTCCTCCTTAAAACATTTTTTTTTACTAATCAGAATTTGTCATTTTGTAAGTCGGGATGTATCTTACATTGTTTAATCTAAAAAAAAATCATAAATAGAATTAACATCAAATAAGACATTTTGGTTTTTTTTAGCTGTAAAAAAAACCTCATACAGTGAAATTTCCTAAATTTTTTTTTATTAGTTGAAAATGAATAGATTTTGTCACATTGGATGGCATCAATATTAAGGCTGCATTAAACATATACACAATTTGTATATACAAATGATAACTAAAATAGAAAAAATAAAGAAACATAATTGTAGAAAATAAAGTAAGAAAATTAATATACATATGAACAAAAATGAAACTAAATTAAATTAAAATAGATAAAACACATTTACACCTATATACAATATTTATATTCCCTCAGGGGAGTCTGAGTCATGCTTTGTCCCCTAAATGTGGAAGCCAAAGCAGGATTCCAGGAGATCCCAGTGCTTCTCTCTGGGTATTGGAAACCAGTTGAGTCTGATGGAGGGCACTAGAGCAACAGTCGCTCAGGACTTGAGTGGAGAATCTGGACATTGCTAGTACTCCAAAGCTCGCGGGGCCACTGCCTTTTTAACCGTTTTAACCTCCAAAGAGGATTGTAGGGATGGCTGGAAATTTTCGTCATTAGAATTAAAAAACAATACCAATTCCCTTTTTAGTTTGGAATTTGGGATTTCATCTATACAATGTTGTCTTAGATAATAACAAAAAAACTATATAGTGGTCGAGTACGAACAATCCCAATTTGTTAGAGTAAAGTTAAAGTTTAATTCTAAAAGAGTTGGAAAATTTTAAATATTTCAGTAACAAGTAAATGTATAGTAATTTTTTAAATTAATGTTTAGAGAAATTTTGTTCCAGCTATTATACCTGTTGAGAAATATTATCACAACTATGGACATTATAAGAATATTTTGCCCAAACCATTGAATAAAATTTAAATGCTATTTTTTTAGACTAAATAAAAAAATATACGTCAAATACGGATTAAAAGATTTTTAGCCGGTATCTGACTATTTAGTAATTAGGAATTGGATTAAGAGAGTTTTAAATGCGGATAGAATATTGAATATACCATCCTATGTAATATCATTCCTACACCGAAATTCGAAAACCTTGTATCTTTTAAGGTCTTGCGATCCCTTTGAAGATGCAGACTTAATGCTTTTTAATAAGTACTCTTCTTTTTCAGTGCATTCCTGGAGAACTGGAAGGCTCTCAAATACCTTCAGCCACCCCTTTTTTTCTAAGGCCCTCCTCAATTCCTAAAGCTTACTCTTGAGGTTTCAAAAGTAGCTTTAGCCTGTTTGTAATCCTTCATCATAATGAAATGACCGTACCTTACTTTGATGTATTTTGCCTCTGTTCGTTCAATGCTGTTTTGATATCAGCTTCTAGTTTTCAATTAGTTAAGTATTATAAATACACAGGAGGAAATTAACCATAAGTAATTAATTATAAGTAGCGCTTAGCTTGATGAATAATAAGTAGAAATAATATTAAAACATTATCAACAGTACAGTTCGAATTAGAGAAGTATCTCCTAAGGCAAAAAGAAATTAAAACTTTTCCCGAAATTAACTATATAAAAAAAAAATGGGACATGGTTTACATTCTTGAACTCTAAAACTATCAAATATTTACTGTTGTAAACACTGTCAATGGAAACTAATAATTATAAATCTGCGTACAGCGGTTTATGAAAGTTTTCTTCAAAGTAATTAAATATAAACTTGTGTATTTTTTATCAATGTCGGTTTCAGGCGTGAATTATACAAATACATAGTGACTAATAAAAATGCATTCCAACTTAGGTCTTCAGCATACAACAAAAACACATTATTTCGACTTCAAATAAGAGATCTATGCTTTCAAATAATACTTCACGGACAAACCGACAGACTGAAAAAATATAGAGCTCGGCTTAATAGAACATCTGAAAGAAAAGTTGGAAGAGAGATTTCATTTCGTTAAGGAACTGAGGACAAGATTGGGACAAGATGTTGGATACTGTTCTTCTCTAAATCTGAAATGTCAACATTTTGGTATGGTCCTTATGTTTACTAATTGTGAATTTTTTCTTTGACAGGAATAAATAGAGTTTGACGGAGGAAAAAAATACTACTTTTAGTTAAAGACATCTCTTTTTATTTTTATTCATTTATTAAATAATATAAAATATTTTACTATATAATAATGTAATCTATCATTATAATATAACATTCTGTCACTTGGAAAATGGTTTAGGGAGGTAAGATCATATTTACAGTGTACAAAAAAAAAAAAATAATACAGCTAAATAATTATCAAAATGAATATACAATAAATAAAATAAAATAACTTAAGGATAAGTAAATTTAAAAAAAAATCATATATACCTATGTTTAAGGACAAGTCTATATTTTTTCTTCAGAAGTTTCATTACTATCTTAAGAAAAAATAGGCCATTAGTTTGTTTAATAGTATGAAACCTTTGACATATACCTTATTTGACGTAAAGTAGTCGTATGTTATTCAACTGTTGTTTTTTTTTTTTTAAATTATAAATTGACATTTCCTTACATAAAAGTAACAACAATATTACTACAAGATATGGTGATTTCATCTGTTTTATTTGTAAAAATGTTTAACCTCAAGAACTCATTACTTTTTAGAAAGTTGTCCTAAATATTTGTTTTTACTTATTATTTTGGACAGTAAGCCAAAATAACGAGATTATATAGTCCAAAATGCCGAATATTTTTGTTGGTACTTTTTTTTCGATCCCATGATTAAATTAGCTTTCGATTCAAGTAGATAGAAAATGGCCCTTCATGAGCTGTTATTACCTCATTAAATTAATTAATTAATTTAAAGATAAATCACCCCATTTCTGTATATTTAGAATAACATAGTTCTCGGTCACGACTACGGTGAACAAAAAATAAAATTTAAAAATCTAAATTTTTCGTAACCCTAGTTTTATAGACACTTGATAATTTGTTTATCGAGTTATATTTCCTATTCCTGTATCTCAGTAATTTTTTAAAGAATTCTTGAAGGAATTTCTTTATTCAGTAATTTATATGAATTGAAGGAATTGAGTAATTTTTAAAGAAGTTTGTCTGTTCTGGTCTTGATTCTAATCTCTAAATCTGAAATGTCATAATTTTGCTTTGGTCAATACATTATTGGAAAGTGGCATTTGTCTTTGACAAGAATAAAGAATATTTAAAGGAGAAAAAATATATTTATCTCAGCTAAAGACATATATATATATTTAAAAAAAATATGTTTAATTTCAGAAGTTTCATTGCTATATTATTTTTCTGTATAATTTATTTTTATTTATTATACATAGAGTGTGAATGTGATCTCTGAACACTATTATAAATGTCATTTGAGACAGATTGTAATATTTTTCAATAAACAAGTTTAAAAAGTAACAAAAGAAGTTGTATTGCTATTTCCAGAAAAAGATAGTCTTTTAGTTCGTTTGTTGTTGTAAAATCTTTTTCTGCACGTTATTTAACGTGAAGAACCGTTCTTTTGTGACTGTTAATCATGGAGATAGGACTCACCTATTTAATTCGTAAATGAAAGAAAGGAATTACGAATAAGCAGTTAATTATATATATATTTTCAATTCTAACCAACACTATTCATAGGAGAAAGATTACAAAAAAAAAAACGCATTAAGTGCCGCTCTTGAAGTTAGAGCAGGATAAAATCCTGGACACGATTTCGGCCCGAACCGACAGATCGATCCTCCGTCCGTCCTTATCAGGAGCGACTTAAGCCAAGGGTTTTATATTCAGCCTCTTCGCCCTTTTGGACAATTGTCTGCAAAGACTTAGTTCCAGATCTTCTCCCAACAAGGAAAGTTATCGCGATGGAAACTTCGATTTTCGTTTGTCGCTTTGTCAAGTCGACTATTTGCTTAAACAGGGAGGCTTTAGTTAAAACTAATTTAGCACCAGCAATACTAAAAAGGTCCTCAGATTTTAATTTTGGTATTATGGTAATAACTGCTGCACTTAGCCTTTGTCTTGGTTTTGCGCACGAGTCTCTCAAGAGCTTTGCATTTACCTATTATTTTTTTTCTATTTATTAAACATGTTACTTTAGATCTAAAAAAAAAAGCTACAGAATAGGTATACTTAGATGTTTTATTGACATAAACATAGTAAAGTCCAACTAAATTAATAAAATTAGCTTGACAGTACATTAAAGGCATTGCTAAGAAAGATAGTGATAGATGGATCTTTCCACTTCAAATGAAAGAGTTGCAGAGTTAAGAAAATCTATACAATGTCATCAATTATTTAAATAAAAATCTGGTGTGTCTCTGGACTTTCCCACGGATTTCAAACACTTTTTCTTTTCAATTTTAAAGATGTTCATTAAAAATAAGACAATTTGACTAAAATTAGTACAATTCCTAATAACCGATCAGCGAAATGATTTGAGTACGATTTATTTGCTGATAAAAAATTGAGAACTTGAAATCAGAAATTTTATATTAAAATAATTTTCAGCACATAACCAAGGAATTTAGTGAATTATGGGTTGAAAATTGTTTCTAAATATATTTATTAAGAAATTCTAAAATGTCGTTCCTCCTAAAAATATTTTATTTTACTAATCAAAATTTGTCATTTTGTAAGTCGAGATGTATCTTACATTGTTTAATCTAAAAAAAGTCGTTTTTTTTTAGCTGTTTTTCTTTTCAATTTTAAAGATGTCCATTAAAAATGAGACAATTAGACTACAATTAGGAGAATTCCTAATAACCGATCAGCTAAATGATTTGAATACGATTTATTTGATGAACTAAAGTAAATGGACAAGTGAAAAATTATTAAAATCAAACTATAAACTTCATTACACTTTAATGTTACTAAAACTGGTCCGCTTTTATGATTTTTTGATACTTTTGTCTAATATTTAATAACATTTTAAAAAATGTTACCACTACATTCTTTAGAGATATTACTGTAATTTTTTTAGAATGGGGAAACCTAACTAAACTCCAAATATACAATTGGAAGAGTTAAATGCGAAAATATATTGGTTTCTCCAATTCTTTACATATAATAACTAAAATTGTCTAGTATTAGTATTCTGGACGTAGCACAAGCTTTCGACCGGGTGTGGCACGATGGCTTGCTTTTCAAGCTCAAAACCCATTTACCCCAATCCTTATACCTAGTCCTCAAATCCTACCTCTCAAATCGTTCCTTTCAAGTCCGTTGTGACACCGCATTCTCCACTTACTATCCAGTTGAGGCTGGTGTTCCACAAGGCAGTGTCTTGGGCCCAGTTCTCTATATCCTCTTCACTTCCGATATCCCTTCCAATCCCGATACATTTCTAGCTACATTTGCTGATGATACTGCCATTCTATCTTCCCACTCAGATCCTCAAATAGCATCTCTAAACCTACAATCTCACCTCTCTTTGATTGAGCAGTGGTGCAACAACTGGCGCATCAAAATCAACGAATCAAAATGCAAACATATCACTTTTACCCTGCGACGCAGATCCTGTCCGTCAATCCTTTTTAATTCAATTCCACTTCCCTACTCAGACACAGTCCGTTACCTTGGCTTCCTTCTTGACAAAAGACTAACTTGGAACCCACATACCAGACTTAAAAGACAAGAACTTAACCGACGATATGGCCAGCTGTATAGATTACTAAATAGGACATCCCATCTTTCGATTGAAAATAAACTTTTAATCTACGAGACCATACTGAAACCTATCTGGACCTACGGACTTGAACTGTGGGGAACTGCTAAACATTCGAATATCAAACGCATCCAATCCTTCCAGTCCAAAGTACTTAGAACAATAGTCAATGCCCCATATTATGTCACAAACAAGACCCTACACCATGACCTTAACATCCCATTTGTCCTCGACATCATCCCAACCAGATTCTCAAACTTTCACCAAAACCTTATCCATCATCCAAATCCTCTAGCTCAATCCCTATCCAGCTCCCTTCATCCCTACAATCCTCCACGAAGGTTAAAACGGCAGTGGCCCAGAGATCTCTTGTAAATATGCTTCTGGAGTCCTGGCAATGGCCAGCTTCTCCACTCATGTCCCGAGCGTCTGTGGCTCTAGTGCCCTCTTTCAGTCTCCATTGGCTTCTAATACCAGTGATGCGGCTGGAAAAGTGGCACTGGAATCTCCTGGAGTCTTGCTTTGCCTTCCACATGTGGGGGAAAAAGCCTGGCTCGGAGATTCTTGGGCGAATGTATATATTGTATATAGGTATGATTGTGTTTATAAGTTTCTTTTTATGTTATTGTTTATTTTTTTTTTCTTTTATTTTCTTTCTTCATCAGTATTATTTATTTACTTTTATATTTATATTTATTTCTCTATTATTTGTATATATTGTTTGAATGAGAACTCTTAGCCCTAATACTTATAGCCCTCCAGTGGCTGATTGTATTATTATTCAATAAATAAAAAAAAAAAAAAAAAAGTATTAGTATTAGGTTTTTTTTTATATTAGTCTTGGTTTTGGTCAGTAAAGTGCAAGACCAAGACCGATTTTGTCTAACACTCCGCATAATAAAAATAATTTAGTGGCTGGATTTCAATGGGGTTACCCAGCACCCCCAATACCAACCCTCATCCATCAAGCTTACCTTTGGATACCTATAAAACCTATTTTTTTATCTTATCTTACACCTACTAAAGCCTACCTTATCTCTCGATGTTAAAGGATAATTTATGGCGTGTTTTTAGGCATTTCACAACGCTATTTAATGTAATACGATTATTAAATTAGTATGGTGAAATTAGTATTTAACAAGATCCATCTTGTATAGACAGATCTATGTTTCATCTGTAAAATTCAAAGGCGGAATCCATTTTTATATTTCGTAATATTGAAATTTATTTTAATAACTTTTATGAATGAGCTACTCTATATCACTATTACTATTGTACTTGAATGTGACAGACTGTAATATCTCAATAAAGAAGTTTGACAAAAATAACTTTTATGCAGACACTTAATAGTTACATTGCGGCACGGATTAAAAAGTGATCAAAACACGCGCTTAAAAAAGTAAATTTTTTTTTTGGTTTATTTTTTTTTATTCACACCTTTCATAATGGTAATGACAACCAGGCATTACGAGAATCAATGCCCAGCGGCACCTCACTCGGCGTGATATCTACGTTAGGCGAGGAGGTCCCTCATCCAGCTCCTCTTCAGTCTCCTACAGACGTTACCTGGCATATTCGTAGTGGCCATGTCATTTGTAAGTGTATTAGGATGTCCTTGTAAGTTGTCATGGAATCGTTTGTAATGAGTTCGTATGTGTTCGTTAACAGTCGGCATATGGAGGTCAGTATGTAAGGTTATGTTGCTAACGTACCAAGGTGCTTTTGTGATTGTCCTGAATGTTTTTACTTGAAAGGTTTGAAGTTTGTTTAAGTGAGTCTTTTTAGCAGTTCCAAATATTTGTTATGCGTAAGTCCAAATAGGTTTTAGTAAGTAATTGTATGTGTTCAATTTCTGTCTAAGTTTTAATTTTGAATTTTTCGAAAGAAGTGAGTTCAGAATTCTTAATCTTTGATTTAGCGTTTTTCGTTTCTTGATTATATGTGGGCCCCACGTCATTTTTCTGTCAAATGTCAGACCAAGGTAGTGAACGGTGTCTGTCTGTGGAATCTGTGTATTGTCAAGGAAAACTGGAGGGCATGTTTCATGTCGAAGCGTAAATGTGATGTGCTGTGATTTTTCTTGATTTAGTCGGATTTTCCAAATTTTGAACCAGTCATGTAATCTTGTTAAATACTGTTGTAGGGTCTGTGAAGCGTATGTTGGATTTTTGTGTCTTGCTAAAATTGCTGTGTCGTCTGCATATTTCGCTGTTAAAATGTTGGGACTGCAAGGTATGTCATGGGTGTATGTGATATAGAGTAGTGGAGCGAGTACTGAACCTTGAGGTACTGCTGCTGAGATAGACCTGATGGAAGATAGTTCTGAGCCATGTCGGACCGAGAAAAATCTATCGGAAAGGAAGGATTGCAGAATTAGATAATATGTAGGTAGGAGTATTGTCTTGAGTTTAAAGAGAAGACCCTGGTGCCAAACTCTGTCAAACGCTTGAGCAACAACCAGAAATACGCCAGTTGCATATACTTTCTGCTCTAGTACTGTAGATATGTAGTCCGTTACTATATGTAGTTGGTGTACAGTTGAGTGATGTGCCCTAAATCCAAATTGATGGTCAGGTATTATTTTGGTGTTTGTTAGTATATCAACAAGTCTTTTGTTCAGTAAGCTTTCAAAATTTTTGGAACAGATAGGTAGTAAGCTGATTGGTCGGTATGAGGAAGGTGAGTTTTTGTCCTTGTTAGGCTTGTGAATCATTATTATATGTGAGTATTTCCCCTGTAGTGGAAATTTAAATCCTTGTTAGGTTTGTGAATCATTATTATATGTGAGTATTTCCACTGTAGTGGAAATTTAGTTGTCCTCAGTATTGCATTATAAATAGTTGTCAAAAGCACTAGAGCTTTTCTAGGCATTTGTTGGAGCACTTCAGCGTTAATCAATTCATGTCCTGGAGCTTTTCTTTTAGGCAACTTTTTGATTTGTTCAGCAATCTGGGAAGGTGTGAATGAAATAGGAGGTGATGTTAGTTGTAAGGGTACGTCTAAAGTGTTTAGTACATTGTTATCGTGTACAGTACTAGTGATATCTGTGTGTGGTACAAAAACAGAAGAAAGATATTCAGCAAAGAGTTCTGATTTTTCTCCATCTGTCACGGCCCAGGAATCATCTTTTCTTCGAAGGGGTGCTGACACTTCACGATGCTTAATAAGATTTTTGATATGTCTTCACAAGCTTCCATCGTCGGTTGATAGATTTCTAATGTGGCTGTCATAGGTTGTTCGTTTGAATTTTCCAATCTGTCGCTTCAGTTCATTATTAAGTCTGTTGTAAGTTCGTTTATCTGATGGGAGTCTGTCAGTCTGCCATATTTTGCGAGCTCTCCTCTTCGCTCTGATCAAGTCCCTTATCTATTGTGGGTACATTGGTAACAACTCATATTTTTGAGGTTTCGCTACTGATGAAGACCATGCTGCTTCTTGAATATTTCGTGTGAAGTATTCAACGGCATCCTCAAGTTCTTCTTCGTTTTTAATGGATAGAGGAACAGAGAGAGCAGTGTCCAATTGGTTCTTGTACCTGTCCCAATCCATTATGCCATTGATCAGGGACATTTTTTTTGTAGCTTCACAAGGCTCTTCAAACAATACCAAATGTAAAAGGGAATGATCAGAGCAAAGATCTGAACTCGTTGTTATGGTGTGAGGTGTTGTTCGGAGTCCTTTAGTTATGAAAAAATCGAGTAAGTCTGGTGTTTTCCGTCTAGAAGTTGGCCAGTAAGTGGGTGAATTAGGTGATATTGTGTCTAATGAAAGCTCATGAAGAACATACCTAAGATTCCTTCCTCTTGGAGTAGATAGTCTGGATCCCCAGAACTGATCTTTGGCATTGTAGTCGCCTCCTGCAACAAAGCATCTACCAAGACGTTTAAAGAAATTACTAAACATCGTGGGTGTCAGGACATACCTCGGAGGGCAATAAACCGCAGCAAGAGTAATGTTTTGTTGTTGTGTTGATAGTGTAATGGCTGTAGCTTGAATCTCTGGTGTTATGGGTAATTGTAATGGATTATGTTTTAGAGTTGTTTTGATAATTATGGCAGTGCCTCCGTGTGAAGTTCCGTCTGGGTGGTCTGTTCTGTAGATTTTGTAACCACGAATGTAAAATTTAGAATGTGGTGTCAGATGTGTTTCTGTTATTAGTGCAATGTCAATGCGTTTCTCGTGTAAGTATATATCTAGTTCGGTTCTATGTTGGTTCAGTCCGTTTGCGTTCCATAGTATAATAGACATGGAGCCCACAGTTAGCTGATTATTGGCCATTTGGAAGACAGATACCTTGAGTCACATGCGCGAGCTGTTGGAGAAGGCTAAAAAGGGGCTGGATGAGATTGTTGAGACCATTTAATAACTGAAACAGTTGTGGTGTGATAAATGCATCAGCTGATATGTGCTGGGTACTTTCTCCTCTCATGGCTGCCGAAGGAGGTTGAGTGTTCTGTGTTACTGGTTCAGGCTGTTTCTGGACTGGCGGTTGCGGCTGTGCAACATGATGCTGATGATCAGACTTCAGCTGCTGTGCAGGAAGATGCCGCTGTGATTGCTTCTGCTTCTGCACATGTCGATTCTGATTCTGCACATCAATAGAAGGTTTTAGAAGATTCGGTAAATCTAGAAGATTCGATGAAGGAGGTGATGCTCTCTGGTGAAGTTGATTTCTTGTAGTTCTTTGTGCTCTCAAATCACAAAGAGTTTGACACTCACGATAGTTCGCCGGATGTTCGCCCTCGCAATTTTATTTTATTACATGTGGAGCTGTCGTGGCCTTGTCCATATTTCACGCACCGTGGTGAATGGTTGCAGTACGACCTAGTGTGACCGTATTTTTGGCACCTGACGCATTGTGGGATAATTTTTTTCTTTCGAAGTTCTTCTATTGTAACTTTTGTGTAAAATATTTTTTTAATGTCAAAATTTTTTTTATTAAACGAGGACTTATAAATATCAACAAAGAACATTGGCAGTGGCCGTTTGAATCGGGATATTGCGTTAGTAATATCTGCAACCTGGTACCCGTAACTTTCTAGGTCTCTTTTGATCTCTTCTAAAGGAGTGTTGTGGTGTAAATCTTTAATTAGAACTCGAGGATTCCTATCTTCAACGAGTTGATAAGTGTGGAATTCTGCACCGCTGTTTCTCAGACAATTAATTAATTTTCGGTAGTCGTTTGAGGTTTCAGGATAAACTGTCACTCCCTTAAATGTTGATCGTAATAAAAAACTGTTGGGGCCTGTATTTGCTTGCAGATATGAAACTAACGCAGCGTAGTTTTCTACTCCTGTGATATAGATTGGAGGTGGTTTAGAGGTTGCGTTAGATGGTGCATTATCAGGTGGGGTTTGGCATTGATCATTAGAATTAGCAAGGGCTTGAAAGCTATTACTAATATTTACCTTAGTTTCTGTTCTTTTTTATTTTCTCGGGTCCATGTCTCCAACTATATTTCTTTTCCTGCCCGTTACTAGTTCCCAGGCACCTTTTTCCCTCTCCGTGCATTGAGAGTTGTCATTGCAGTCCATATAACCTGCCCCAGGCTGGGGTGATAGGGCCGCGTTCATAGTAGCGGCTAATTCCGCCTCGCTCATTGGTGCTACTCCAAACCTATCCGTTAACGTTTGGATTCGTTGATTATTTTCAAAATAATAACTTCTACACATACATTTTTAAATCATCAGACATGAAAATATTTCCAGTTCATTTATCCCATTTATTGATTGTTAACATACAATTGAAAGGTATAAACAAGCGGTAAATGATAAAAACAAAATTAAAAAAAACTTTTTTCTAAGCATAGCTCATTGCTATATCCATAATGATTCTACTGGTAAGTATAAAATTTCATTACTAAATTTAATATTTTTCAGGAAAGCGGATATTACAAAATATTTATTTTATTTTTTCCTCGCCATTATTAAATTGGAGATATACCAAAAAACACGTTCAAAATTATTGCATGAATCATAAAAGGTATTTCTCTTTCTCTTTTATTTCTCTTTCTCTATATTTCTCTTTTAATTATTCTACAAATTATTTTTCAGAAATTTTAAATTTTATTATTATTTTATAATGATTTGGACGTCACACTTAATCTAGTAATAAAATGAGGTGCTCCTATAGTATATATATATATATATATATATATATATATATATATATATTATATATATATATATATATATATATATATATATATATATATATATAATACCTTTTACATGTTTGTTCTGTGGCTATTATTATTTTAAAATATTATAAAACGATGAATGAACTATATCTTTGGTGTTGTATTGACGGCCTGCAATTAACAATCCTTTAAATATTTACAATGCTTTTGTTACTTAAATAAAAATTAATTTTGGGCTATAAACATTAAAGTATATTACAGCCCAGGGCCGTGGTGAGAATAAAAGGGCACCGGAGACCAATTTTCTTGGGCACCATTCAAATATTAAATATATTACAGAAACCCAACATTTTCCTATATAATAAAATCCACAAAAATGTTAAGTAAATATCTTTTCATTCACTTCTTTGTCGTCTTTCCAGTATTTATCGGAAATACTGACGAGGTTTTTCCCGGTAAAGGGTGCGGAGAGTAGGATTAATGATATGGTTAAATGCCCCGACACCACACTCGTTATCTTCAGTTTACCAGGTTGCTGGAAAACGCGTGATTTTTCCCACGCGTTTATATTTATATTTTATATGCAAATAAAGTGTTTCTCTCTCAACACTGCAACCACCTACTATGGAATCAACTTACTCACTGTCTGTATAGATATTATGAATTTTACAACTAAAAATTTCACAAAAACGACTTAACTCAAAAATTTTGGAGTTAGAAATTCTGTCAACTGAAAGGCTCATTTGATGCAGAGTTATGCAGATCTAATCCGATCTCCTTTGTTTTGATTTTAAATTACTCGAAAACATTATACCCAAGGATACACCTGAGTTTTTCATTGGAAGAATAATTTAAGTGCCAATATGACCACGAAAAAAATAAATAAATAAATAAGCAAGGAAATATTGCCATAATATTTTTATACTTATTTTTCTTCTTTAAAGTGGTAAAGAAAGTACTGCAACACGCCACTGGTGGAGCAGGCTAAAATAAATAAATAATGACTTAAAATTGCTGAAAACAATTCTGTTGAAAAATTTCATTCTGATTTAACATACTTATATTTTAAATATATATATATATTTTATCTTCAAGTCTCCATCCGGATCTGTGATGATAGTGACAATTAGCAGATTTGTTGTTTACGAAATAAAATAGCATGATAGCGATGATGAAGAATTGTACCCAGCACAACCTCTTCCCTTGGCCTGTTTGCACCCTTAAATCAGAAATGGAGATCTCTCATCCAGTTCCTTTTCAGTTACCTCCTGATGAGCCGTGGCCATTTCGTTGATAAGCCCGTTGTGATGTCCGTGTAGTTTAAGAAGATATCAGGGGTAGAGAGTACATGTTGGTTGTCTTAGATTGGTGTAAAGGTTTGTTGTTGACATACCAGAGTTCTGCAGTTATTTGTATTAAAATTTTAGATGGAAAAGTTTTTAGTCTTTGTAAGTTAGTCTTTTTTGTTGATCCGTAAACCTGTGTGGCGTATGCCCAAATGGATTTGATCAGGCATGTATATGTATTCAGTTTTTGCCTGATTTTCAATTTTGATTTGGAATAAAGGGAGTACAGCATTTTCAGTCGCTTGTTCAAAGTCTTTCGTTTCATTTTGACATGTGGGCCCCAGGACATCCTTCTATCGAATATTAGCCCGAGGTAACGTACAGTGTCCGTCTAAGGAATTTGATGGTCGCCGATATAAACTGGTAGGCATTAAAATATAATACATTTAAAATCTGTCCTACAGTTTCCTTTAACAATACTCCACTTATCCCTGTTGAGCAAATCCGATACCTAGGACTCCACCTGGACAAAGACTAACTTGGAATCCTCATACTAAACGACAAGAAACCACTCGACGTTTCCGATTACTTCAGCACTTACTAGACAAACGCTCTAAACTTCCCATTAATTACAAAAGACTCATATACTTGACTATAATAAGACCTATTTGGACTTGCGGAGTTGAGCTATGGGGCTCCACTAAACCATCGAATTCATCTCGTATCCAATCCTTACAATCCAAAATCCTTCGTAAAATCCTCAATGCTCCTTACTTTGTCACTAATAAAATTATCCATAAAGATCTTAATGTTCCTTATGTTTCAGATCTGGCCCAATCCAGATACCTATCCTTCCATAATAAACTTCAGAATCATCCCAACCCTCTCGTTTCTAACCTTGCTTCCTCTTCAATTCCTGATAACCCTCTGAAAAGAAGAGGGCCCCGTGATCTCCTAATGTAGTCATGTCATTAGAGTGCTACCATTGGGTAGTTACACAACAAGTGTATTCATGTCATTATATCAATTATGTCCAAATTTACTTGATGTATTTATGTAATACAGTTGTAAATGTCATAAAGAAATAAAAAAAAATCTATCTAACTAAGCTGTTAATATCATTCCGTAAATTTATTTAATAAGAACAACAGGATTTAATGGAAATAGTAATCAACGCACTCGTTTGAGATAAATGAGCACGCTTTTAGCACACTAAAAGGTTGTTCTCAGAAATCAACTTTCATTTCAGTTACTTTGCATTTAATGTGAAACGGGATTGCCGTGTAGCGACCGCAGAGAGCTCTAGCGGTAGCACACCGCAAGCTCACATTTAATATGGGATAGACAGGATATAGAACCAAACAATAATCGCCCCGGGATCCGCAGAGCAGACAAGCGGAATTTAATTCAACCCCTAGAATGTTCTCCTGTGGTGTCATCCCTATCTTCCTTCCTCATCTCGGTCCTAATACACGAGGATGCTCTTTCGAGGATCCCCCATTGTTCATTTGACTTTTATTTCGTTATTAATTCGTTATTCGTTATATCTCCATTTAATAAATTGTTTATCTATCTGTATTCTTACACTCGATCGGTGGTATGTGAAAAGCGTGAATTATACAAATTGAGTATTATTAACTTTTATGATTCAGGTCATAATGTTGAACGTATTTCCTTGTTAATCTCCAATGCTATAATACCGAGAAAAAAAA